>QJNY01000929.1:0-13538 GCA_004155945.1 Monosporascus sp. mg162
GTATGGCAGGGCGTGTTGGACTTGATTTTGCAATAACTCGAGACCTACGCAATTATACGATTAAAACAGACGTTTCCCAGAAAGAGGAATACTTGCTATATCGGATAAACAAGGTCTTTTAGCCAGCAGAAAGGTCGTAGCAAAGAAATGCTGCTAACAGCTGCTGAAGTTAGGCGGTTGCGGGCGGGTTGGCAGCAAGGAATGGCAATATGGCGTCCGCAACAAGCTTTGATATAATGCGTGCACTCGTCGAGAAGCTGTAGATACACTTAGCAAAGAAGCATTCAATTGATTTAAGTTGATTTGAAGCGTTGTGGTTGAGGTATTTGGATTAATTGTTGCGAGGTGCCAAAAAAGGGGCCGCGAGCTTGTGTGGGCCGCGAGCTTGTGTGGTACGTTATAGGTATTAATTTTATTAAAAATTCGGAAAAATTTAGCAGCTTTAATTTTTCTGTTGGCAATATAAGTACTAACTTTGCTAATAATGTAAATATTAACTTTATCGGATTTCTTAAAAAATTTAACTGCTTAGGTATTTCTCCTTTCAAAAGGAAATTGTCGAGCTCGGCGTTTTTTCCGTAGAAAGATTTAAAATATATGTAAACAATTTTAAACTGCTAGTCGAATAATTTGTCGATTTCCTTCCAATAAATTGGAAAAGTTATCGAATATAATACGTTGGTAATTATTATACCGTAAAGGTTATTAATGGCGACGTTAAAATAAGTTCCTTTTTTAATGAACTCGATAATTTTCTAATGCTTTCGTAAAAGGTACCGATTATTAAAATATTTAACGATAAAAACGTATATTTCTCGTATGCTTTCGAACTTCTTTTTTGCCGGTATAAATATGCTTATTAAATTTGACGTTAAATATTACCTTTATTTCGTACTTTTTTTTCGTATGCTCTCCCTTAAATAAGTAAAAATAATAAGATAATAAAAAAGATTAATTTTTAATTCGGGTAATAAGTACCACTTATTAAGGATTACTTAGGTGATAATAAGGATAACAAAATAATAGTAAGATATTACAGCTGTTAACTTAAGGTTTTTTACGTATTACGAATAGCCCTATATAAGATATATATAACTATGTAAAGGTATAAAAGTCTGGATTCCGTATATTATCGAAGATTACGTAGGGACATGTAGGTATATATATACGCGGATCCGGCAGGTGTGCCCGGACCCTTGTAATCCCTAACAAAAAATATAAAATTCGAATAGCTTTTCTTAATAAAAATTCCTAAATTTTCCATTTTCAACTTTTTTTCCTAATCGAATAATTAAACGTAACGTAATACGATTGTTAAGCCCTTGTAATAAGGTATTTATATAGCTTATAACCTATTAAATATAAATAATTACATTTCGTTCTGGCCGTTTAACGTATGCCTCGGTTACGGCCTTTATTTAATTTTTTTTCTTTTTAATAAACGTACGCTCGGTAAACTTCGAGTAATTATGATACGGTATCCGTTTCTCGCCTTTAAGCTTTTATATCGACGTAGCGAATAACTTATAAAGTTTTACCTTTTTAACTTATACAATCGCTTATGTTCGGCTATTTGTCAGAAAAGTTTCGAATGCTATTTATTTTACTAGCGGATAATCTTCAAAATTTAATCGTTATTAAAAGGTTTAAAGTTCCCTTATTTTAAGCCCTAAAGCGTTATTATTATATTACGTCCGCTATCCAACCGTTTAACTAACAGTTGTCGGGATATATTCCGGCTACGTACGATGTCCAGAATAGCAGGAATCGGCTACACGGCCGACACGGCCCAGATATAACTTCGAACCGCCCTATATTAACTGCGTAAGCGCTCTAGACACAGACACCGGTCGTAAGCTGGCAGAAAGCGTGTGTCTAATTAATCAGACCGTGTAGTTCGCGATGTTGTACGAGTTACAATTTATTTCAGGAATAATGATTACGTCTGTGTTGTTGAATGACAGAAGTCATTAACTGGTATGGTTCCTTCCGGAGGGAGCAAGGAGAGTGCCTCCCGAAGGCTCCACCTGGAATCCTCTCATGCAGGCTTGTTCCTGGGCTGGCCCCTTTCATACCAGGTCTTCACCCCTCGAGCCGGCTATGCATTTCGCGGGTTTATATGGATGCTGAGAGCACTGACTCCCTGCGGTTAGAATCGCGAAAGGTTTTGTATTCTTAGTGGCGCCGCGCCCACCCTGTGGAATAACTGGATTCTCCTTGACCATATTGTTTTCCAAATGCTGAAAAGTCGAGGGCTTAGCTTTGCATCGAGGGAAAGGCTGTTTAGCTTCATTGGTGAATGTCATACACCCCGGTGAAGGCCCAGCAATGAAGAAGGGAAAAGCCCAATCTTCGAAGGCCTGCATTCAACGGGAAAGCCTTCTGCCATCAGGCCTTAGAAGTGACTTTGGGCAACTCAACAACAGCACACTTATCAATCAACCGTCGCCATACTGTCTTACTCTCCTCAATGCCTTCTACGCCTGCTGCAGTTCCCGCCAACGTGTTCTTATTCCCAATCACAACAACCCCCACTTTTGCCCTCGTCATCACAACATTCAACCTCCGCATATCGGTCAAAAATCCCATATCATAATGTGCATTGCACCGCACAGTGACAAAGACCACGATATCCGCTTCGCGGCCTTGGAAGCCGTCGATAGAAGAAATTTCCACGTTTGAGATGGCCGAGGCGAGTGCGTCTTTTTGGCGGGTGTAAGGTGTCAGGATGGCAATTGAGGGAGGGGATGCAGGCGCAGATGCGGATGGCGGTGATGGGGTTGAAAGGGGAGCAGTAGTTGAAGGAGAAGTGCGGAGGAGCTGAATGGCTTTCTTGCAGAGCTCGACTTGGCCCATGTTGGCTTTTGATTGGCGACCCAAATCCTCGGTGCTAGCGCATTCAATCCAGACCATTCTATTATTCACAGGCCATGGAAATAGCGATGGTGGAATTGGCCTAGTGTGATCCGGAACAGCAGTTTTTAGCTTGCCGTTATAGAATTCTGTGGCGCTGAAGTCACAGATGTCTCGATGCATACGATACTGCGTATCGAGCATAACTTTTGCTACTCCCTTCCTGGGCGGCATGTTGTAGTGGCGCTCAAACAGCGATACGTCGTAGCCTGTTAGTACAGCGTGATGCTGCACAGTGGCGCGAAGCTGTACATGGTCTCCGACCAATATCGCACATGAGCATCCTTTCACTAGTGGGACGAGGGTCGCTGGCTCGGTCTGTTGCGATGCTTCGTCTACTATTACAACATCGAAGCTTTCGGTGCGGAGCAATCCCAGCCCGGCACCAATGCATGTCGTGAAGACTAAACGGGCGTCTTTGATTCGCTTCTGTGCTTTGCGACGGGCTGGGAGATTGGCAGTGAGATCTTTACCGAGCATGGCGTCACAAGTGTAAGAACGGAGATCTGGAGCGACCTTTGTGAGCTGACATAATGTCAATATTCGACCGTCGTGGTAAATTCAATATCGGCTTTGGGTGTGTGCTTACTTGCGTGGAGACCCTGACCGGCACTGCGCCGCATGTCTTTGCCTCAGCATCGTGAATGAATCTTCTGAGCAGATTGTCAACAGCATTATGCGTTGGCGCAGTGACGAGGAACCTAGACTTAGGAAGGGCCTTGAGTAGTTCCATCAGTATGACAACGATAGTGTGTGTCTTTCCAGTCCCTGGAGGGCCCCAAATGAACACCAGAGGATGCTTCATTGAAGCCGCTAGTGCCGCATTCTGGCTTTCGTTCAACGAAGAAACATCCGCAACTGGTAGCTCCACACTTGGAAGCTTGATTTGGTCCGCATCGGGCAAGCCTAAAAGCATCCCGTAGATTCTGCAGCATGCTTCGCGCTCGGAATAGAAAGAAGTAACGGCGTCAAATGATGTCTTGCTCGTGACGAAAGATCCGCATTGGGTGATTGTCCAGGCAGACTGTTCGATATACGAAGGTGGTCGATGAAGGCAACGGAAAGTCGCGATACCCATTTCGGCAGTAAGAACAAGGGCATCCATGGAAAAAGGTTTCGCAAGAGGCGCGTTTTGAGGTGGATCGGAGACCGTAAGTCGGACATGATCTCCAATTTTGAGCAATCCACTCATCGAGGAATCGACGCGGAGAATGCTCTTAATGATAGTAAAGCCGTCTTTGCAGTCCTCGACAGTGAACCTCAGAGATTCTTTCTCAGCTTTTCGACGGTTCGACGCTTCATCGATGTGATCAAGCGCAATACCGAAAAGAGAAGATGCGAATTGGCGTACCGCGGTAGGGCGTCCGACAAGCAGACGAGGGATTTCAGGCTCTAGGTTACCTAGGAGCAGGTCCAAAGTGGCTTCCGCTGACCTAACAGTCAGAGCAATGAGCTCGACCAGCTCGGCAAAATCTTGTAATGAAATGCGCTTCAGTTCTTGCAAGAGCAACGCGAACGGATGTCGAATGAAGCCGCCGAGCTCATTTTCCGAGAGCACCAGTTGTTGAAGTAGTGTGGGTGCGAGATATATCAGGGTCTCTTCCAGTCCGGGTTTGTGCCTTTTCCATGTCTGTGATTGTAGAAAAGTAGGGATAAGGTATATCGCTTCCGGCAAGTAATCGAGGAGCGTTGCTGCGACGAGCTTCGGGTCGAGAGAAGATGCTGAACTCGCTTCCAACGCAAGAATATGGGCGATAGTGTTGCGAAGGAACATCTTCTCATCATGAGTGTTGAGTAGGTCGAGAATGGTTCGCAAATCGCCAATTGAGTCCAGCAGCCGCACCTGAGCAAGATTCTTGTCGCGGACTATAGCTACTACTAGCGCGGAATATGCGTTCCAATCGGTAGTTTCCAATTTTGGGATCTTGTAGTCGACCTCCTGTTTCTCAAAAAGCGGGAGGACTTGCTCAGTGTCGATGTAGTTCAGCCATTGGTCCAGGAGGTGCATTGATTGAACATCTCGGTTACTGATGACGTAGATTTCCTGTGCACCGGTTAGAACAATTCAAGCCTGATAGTGACATACGCCATTGATAACTTACCGCGCCAAGGACACCGTTTTGCTGCACCTTGCCGATATGACGCTGAATATCACGGCTGATCTTGTCGAGAGCAACACTAGCTTTGCAATCGAAGTTTGTTCCGTCCTCAACTGTCTGCTCCCGTTTTCGGCGCTTGTCTCCTTTGCTCTTCTCGTTTCGATAGAGAGAATCATCCCCGTGCGGCCGTCTGAGGAAGATCCACGTGTTGCCCCGACGGCGTTCGTAGAGCTGAAAGACATGCTCATCACAGAACAATCTGTAGTTGAATCTTGTCGGGAGGACCCTATAGTTCGGTGAATGCGGACCCTGCGAGTGTGGCAAAGCAAAAACCCTGACGCTGCTATCTACCTGGACCTCGCTAGCTCGTGCTATCTTCTTTGGCACGTAGATTGCGAAAGTTAAGCGTTCATCGACCGACAGGACGATCAACTTCTTGTGAAAAGTCTCTAGTGAGCGGCAGACGGTTGGCAGAAATCTCCCCATGCGATCTGTAGTAGATTTGAAGACCGGCTTCCAGTGCAAACGTGGATGATCTAGACAAAAGCGGCGAAGTTCTTCCGGCGAGACCAATTCTGATTGCAGAAGACCATTTCGCACGAGACTAGGCAGAGCCGCAGATGGAGGAATACGATTTAGGACCCATATTCGCTGCTCGTCGGATAAGGCGCTGAAGTCGAGGAGATGGCTGTACTCAATAATATCCGAAGCATGTCGCTCGCACCATCGAAGAACAAGCTGGAACAGCTCAAATTCTGACATGGCGATCTTATCACGGCTAAGAAATAGGTCCATTACATCCGCAGGATCAGAGATGCCTGGGAGTACATCGGTCGCTTTTTGAATGAAGTCGGTCGAAGCGGCGTGTAGGACGTCGAGAATGAAGGGTGCGACCGCCGGCGCTGGCTCCGGTGGATCTTCGAGGCTTGAGAATTCTTTCAAGTTTTCGGGAATTTTAATGTGGTTGCCATCGACACATTGAGAGAAGAGTCGATTCAGCTGCTGGCACTCCGGACTCATGGCGTTTCCTAATCGTGCCCACTTCATGTATAGATTCTTGACTTTTCCGAGAGATATATTCGTATACCGAGCGAAGTACTCAGCACGGGAGTCTCCGGTCACCTCGCCAAAAGTGACAAGCTCCTTCCCGCCGGGATATTGAGCAGGCTCGGCCATTGTTCTGGGAATGATGTCTGGGTCCCAAGTGACGAAAACTGCAGAGGCATTCAGCATGGAGCGTGATGGGAACGATTGAGCACTTACACTTGTCTCCGTCTAGATCACCGCCAGACATTAGATCAGCGCTCGGTCTCTTCCCCTCCGTCGAGAATACGATGCAGTCGACGAGGTGCTCAAACTCGGGTACGTCTACCGCTTTGAATTTTTGCAAATCACCAGGATGCAGACACGGATTCCTCGTCACCAGCACTTCCGTATTGATGACCGTACGTGGTGTACCGGTACCGTCGTCGGTAATCCGCACAAAGCATTCGCCTTCCTTGAGTTTGCCTGAACGCCCATTCTTGCTGAGAGGGTCGCACACGCCAAAAAGAAGGCGAGACTGTGGAATGAGAATTCTGCATCGTTGTTCGTCGCGCTTGTTGAGCATTTTCGCGTATTCCTGTTTGACGAGGCCCCTGAGAGTCGGTTGGACGGCTTCAACACCGTCAAGAAGCAGCTTCTCGGCAAGGTCAAGGCGGTTACAATACGAAAGAAACTGAAATGCTGCTCTTGAATTGCCGTGACTGACATTGCGGATGAATTCAAGGTGTTCTTGTTGTTTTCGCAGAAGAGTATCTTGAGAGATACCTAATGTGTGCAAGAGGACTACGACCTCGTCGTTGAGGCTTCCAAGAGCGTAAGGCTACGCAATGTCAGTCACGAAAACATGCAAGGAAAAGCGCACACCTTTGAATAATCGACCACCGCAAAGCTGTAATCGGGAGCGTCCTTGAATTTTCTCATGGATTCTCTAAATTGAACCTGAACCTGTCCCCGAAGGCTAGGGTCTAGAGTAAGAACACCTTTATACCCTCGATACCGAATCTGATAGACTGATGGCAGGTACCGCTTATCGCGAAATATGATGTTTCGCCTTTGCGCTAACTGCCGTGCTAGCTGGGGTGATATAAGGCCGCATCCATCAGTGAAGATGTAGTCGGCGCGCTTGACGTCCTCGATGTCCTCACATCGATCTGGAGAGAGTGTAAGAGCTATCTCCGCACTGGAGAAGAGCAGTCCGATCCTCTTTGCCTTCTTGCCCACCGACTTGAGCTTTGTAAAATCCCCCATGGCCTCAATCTTTGAGGAGATCTCTTCTTTGGTAGCTGCATACATGAAACAGGACCTGGACTTGAGCTGGCTATTCGAGTGGCCAAAGAAATGGTATCGAATACCGTTGAGTTTAATGCCGCTGGTCAGCAACCGGGTAATGTAGTCACCGTTCTCCCTGCCAGTTGCCAAAAGCGGCGGACCGTCGGGAGAGAGTGCAGGCCATCGAAGCCGAAAATCGGCGAAAGATACCAGAAGAAACTTGTCCAACGGTTCTGCTTGCGTGACGCGGTTGATCTGTGGGATTTCATACCGCAAAACAACATCTTGCTTTGCTTCTGATGAAGTGAAGGATACACACTTGATGAGCCCAGCCGCATTAGTCTGCTTGGGGTGCGGGAGGTTGGGAACTTGATAAGTCCATGAGCTCTCTTCCGGCGAGACGGACTCTTGGAGTGTAACCTGAAAAGACCTAGCCCAGCTCATCGTCAAATTGAGAGAGGAGCGTTGAGAACGAACAAGGCAACAACTGCGGGGGTGAAGAAAAGAGGGTGCGACGGCGCTCCTCCGTGATTCGTGGAGCCTTGCACACTCCTATTTCGAATCAGAGTGTAACCCCCGTCCCTTCCAACTTAATTCGTTTATTATCCAATTATTATTGCTTAAACCTACTTTTTAATTGGTTAAAAACGAATTTTTCTAATATTAAGATTAAAAATAATTCTTTTCATCATAATAATAAATAACTAACGGTAAAGCCTGATTTAAAATTTAATGATTTAAATAATTATAGTTAACTAATTTATTTCTTATTTTTATTAACTACGTTAATTTAAATTTTTACGTTTTTCCTTAGTTAACGTTATTTATAATTATTATGCTTATTATTATAACGAATTTTTTTAAAAATTCCGTTTCGTCGAAGTTATAAAATTCGTTTTTTTACAATAGTTATTGTATTTTATAATAGTAGTTGATTAATTGATAAAAATGCGAATTGAGCGAATGAGACTTTTAATTGTCAGATATAGGGGATATCAGTTGTATTGTATTAGATGATTAGCTGCAGGTGCTCTAAAGCGCGCACTGCTGTTTTATGGAGTCTAACTACGGAACATGTAAGTTCCGATCAGAGGGAGCCTCTCCGTATATGGGGTGCTAGTGCACCCCCTGCTAGCTGACAGTTATAGATAATTACTATTAATATATAACTACGCGAATTAAGCGAATAAGATTCTTAATTATCAGACACAGTGGATATCAGTTATGTTGTTATATTCGTCTAATTGCAGGTGCTATTGTAAGCGTACAACTATAAGTAGCTTAGCCACGGGACATATATGAGCCGATCAGTGTGTGACTTTTCCGTATATATGGGAGCGCTATGCACCGCCCAGCTAGCTGACACCACATGCGGCGCGCTCCCATGAGACAGATAACATTCGTACCATACCAAGTTCACCGGTCCACTTTTGACCTTCGCAACTTTGTGCTGGCCAAATGGCGGAAGAAACCGCTCAATGCCGTAACGTATACATCATCGGCGCTCAGTGCACAGGCAAGACAACGTTAGTCAACAGCCTCGAAGAGAATTTCGACAGCAGTAGTTGCGGTCAACCCGGAAAGCAAATGTCCAAACCGATCATCATCCGGGAGGTTGCCCGAGCCGTGTTGCGGGAGAAGAAGTTCAGTCGAGACGACATCACAAACTCGCCTTCCAGGGCTCTTCAGCTGCAAAAGTATATCCTTGAAGCCCAGATGGAGGCCGAGACGGCGGCTTCCAAATCCGACCATCCTTCGCCATGGTATATATGCGATCGCTCCGGCCTTGACCCCATTGTGTATGCACGCGTCTTCGTCGGCGAGGAAGCGGCAGACGATATGCTGGCGTCGGAAGCATGGCAGGAGCTCGAGGGACGCATGAAAACCGGTATCGTTATACTCTGCGAGGCCGGGTGCAGCTGGCTGGTGGACGATGGGACGCGGCTGATGCCTGATGGGATGGAAGACTGGATGCTTGTTGACGACGCGTTCCGGAAGCTGCTGGCTGCGCGTGAGATCGACTATATTGTATGTCCGAGAAATCTGGTCAGCCTTGCAGACCGTGTGCAGCTCGTCAAGGAGCGATTGGCGCCTTTGGCAGCCTCCAGCCGGAGTAGTTGAGGCGAAGTCTAAATGTATTTGATCTTTGCCTTGTAAGTGGACAAATGCTTACCTCAGCTAGCTCAGACCTCGCTGGCTAGTTCTCCAATTCTTTTCAAAGGTCAAAGTAGAGCCCCATAACACTAAAGATTCACCAATCAAATGTCGTATCCCGTAACTAGCCAACGAGGCCTGAGACCATGTTGTGCCGAGAGGGATCTCGTTCTGGGCGTCGCCACCAAAATTATCAACTTTCCTTCTATTTATTTGTCAAATGCAAAGATTTAAATAATGAAAGTTATTTGGGCAGCCAAATTAATTCCGATAAGCATGCAACTTTGTATACGCGCCGAATATAAGCTAATATGCATACAGGAAATTTTTTCGATTTTTTTTTCAACAGAAATTGCAGCCAATATGGCTAAGTTTAAGTCTGGGAGGTGGGCGACTACAACGGCCTCATAGCTGCGACAGCACAACCATCGGTCGCATCATCGTGCACCGAGCTTCCCAAGTATATTTCCTATGGGAAAGGCCCGTATATCAATTTTTTTTTGGCCGTGCGGGCTATGGTTGTTGCGTCACAGCCATGAGAAGGTCGGGGTCGATTGAGTCCGGAACGCCCTCCTTGCTGCGACGCAACAACTACCGGTCGCAACATTTTGGTATAGACTTTCCAAGGCTATTACAGTATGGGAGAAGCCGGTTCAGCTATATTTTTTTCTTTTGGCCATACGGGTTGGGGTTGTTGCGTCGTAGCCATAAGGGCGTTGCGGTTGGAAGGTGTGTGTAGAACTAGAAATTTAGTTTGCTTCTTTAATATTTCCGCCAAACCAGCTCCGATCGAGAATTTATATATACCGATAAAACGCATTTTTAAAGCTATATAAACTGGTATATGTTGTTATTCTATATAAAGAATTTATTGTTATTTTATTTGCGAGTTTTTGAGAAAGATTTTGGAAAATTTGTATGGAAGCGTGCAAGAACGAGCCCAAAAAATCGCAACTCGCCATCAGGCCGTGTTTTTTGAGGCTTTGTTGTTTTTTATGGGTCGCCTTGGCGGTATACCTAAAGCTACAAGTTGTTGCAAAGCCCTAGCCACAGCTATCCCACAAGCACAGCCACACCTCAAAAACAAAGGCCTGATATTAGTGAGGTAGCTCTGCGCACTGTATAGTGCGCTTGCCTTTATTTGTGACGCCAAGATCCAAATGCCGAAGCCGGTTTCTAGGGAAGCGGATGTTCGACACAATAACCCTCGTCCACTCCGTTCGTTCCTCAGTACGTTAAAACGAGGGCATTCCAACTGTCTCGACAGCAAGTACAATCCACATTGGCAGTCGGTAAGGCGAATATTAGTTACTGTAGTGGTAAATGAGATCATTAATAGCATGTCATCATTGGCCCCACTGTATATATCCGTAGTATACATTGTTTACACTGTATCTCGTACCTATATTTCCTCCTGAACTGCCATCAAGGTCCGCAGCCAGCAGTCATCAAATCATCGGGCTTCTCATCAGGGTGTCGGTTACAACGAGAAGAGCGACCATGACGGCCTTAATATTCTCGCACCAGATCGTCACTAACTGAGAAAGGGAAAAGATTAAGGAAACCCAACGGAACGAACGAACCATGGGACGCACAGAACCATCGTACGGAAAACCTCCGGCAGGTTTCCGCCGCGACGCCCGCGCGAAGAGGGCCAAAGCCACCGCGAACAAGGTGATCCCGGCGCTGCTGTCGGCGACCCCCCGCGCGCGGCAGGGCGTCGAGTCGGCGGAGCTGATTGTAGACCCGCCGCCGCTGCTGCGAGGGGGCAGGCGCGACTCGGGTGCTCCAGTCGGCAGCAGCGACGGTGAGAGCGAGAGGAAGACGAAGAAGAAGAAGAACAAGAAGGCGTCTCCTCCTCCTCCTCGGTCCGGTGAGAGCGTTGGCGCTGACGGTGGAAGGCCCCGGATCTCGATGCGCGTCGCGGACACACTGACGGTCGCCCGCTCGCTGCTGACGATGACGACGACCAAGGGGAAGGCGGAGGACCTCGGGAACCGCGAGGCGCGCGTGGGCATCCTGAACATGGCGTCGCCGCTGGCTCCCGGCGGCGGATTCCTGAACGGGTCGGCGGCGCAGCAGGAGGAGGGGTCGCTGTGCATGCGCACGACGCTGCTGCCCTCGCTGCGGGACGGGTTCTACCGGCTGCCGGAACTCGGGGCCGTGTACACGCCGGACGTGCTGGTCTTCCGCGACAGCGCCGCCGACGAGGACGGGGGAGGTGGAGACGGGGAGTTCCCGCTGCTGGGCAAGGCGGACCGTTGGTTCGTCGACTGCGTCAGCGCGGCCATGCTGCGGATGCCGGAGACCGAGGAGGTAGAGGTGGGGGTAGCGGCTGAGCCGGACCCGGAGGCGGGGGACGGGGATGGAGATGATGCGGACGTGGACGCGGGGGTGGGGGTGGGGGTGGGGCGCAGGAGGGTCTACGCCGACGCCGCGGATAGGGAGCTCGTGCGTCACAAGATGCGGGTCGTCATGAGGGTCTTCCAGGCCAAGGGCGTCAAGCGGGTCGTGCTCGGCGCATGGGGCTGCGGTGCCTACGGCAACCCCGTCGAGGAGATCGCCGAGGCGTGGAAGAGGGTCCTCCTCGGCAGCGGCAGGGAGGGCAACGGCAATGGCAAGGGCAGGAAGAACGCCAAGAAGGAGGAGACGTGGGAGGGCATCGAGGAGGTCATGTTCGCCATCAGGAGCGCGGGCCTCGCCGAGCGGTTTGCAACGGCCTTCGGCGACGGACTCGTGCGGGAAGAACAAGAGACCCACAAGGAGGCGGTCGAGGAGTCGCAAGACGGAGATGAACCGGAAGGGGTCATATTACGGGAGCTGCGGGACAAGATCCAGCAGATGGAACTACAGATACAGCAGGCCCGGAATCCTCGGATGAGGTCCGGGCTCAGTGCTGTGATCGCTTCACTAAGGAGCCAGTTGCCCGAGGGTGGAAAAGCCTCTGATCAACATGGTTCCTCCAGCCCCACACACGAAGACGAGGACGACGAGGAAGATGGTGAATATGAGGGGACTGATGATGGGCCAAGTGAAGATGACACTAGCCAACAGGACAAGTTGTGAAATATAAAGATACATGAGCCCCTTGCTCGCGAATCCTCCATCCAGACACGTCAGTATGTCTATGCTCAACGAACATACATAGTAACTTGATTTTCGCACAAACTTATCACGACCTCCTTGATAAGTCCGGCAAGTACCATTAACCCTGCATAGTTTCCACTTAAACATTCAACGCGACGGCATCAGCTCCTCCAATACCATCCTCGAACGTTTGGCAATCAGGCTCGTGGAGCTCCCGATCGGCCTTCTGGCAATCCTGGACGTAAAGCGACTTCAGCATTACCCTCAAGCACGATATTGCCAGATAGACTTGCCACATCGCAGTAGAAGGCGAGCTTGCATCGAGAGCACTCTAGAGGCTCTCTACCCGTGTCGGCCTTCATCTTGCCGCAATGGAAGCAGCTGGGCGGTCCGTAGGCGCGCGGCACGCCGGGCCGGTAGTGGTCCACGGTGGCGAGGAACTGGGCCCTACGCGATTCGGGGTCAGTAAACGCCAGATGTAGAAAGTTTACATACAAATGAAGGTGAGCGGATAAAACTTCCCTGACGAAGACCAGCTAGGAATGAACAAATGATTGCCTGAGACCTCGGTGAGTCCTCCCCAGCCAGTATTTCATTATGGAAGTTATGGCAAGTGCATCCCAGTTAGTGCCTTGGATGAGCTTGTTTCGAGCGATTACTCCGTTGTGAAGTCGCTTCCCTGACCACTGGACAACTATAACACCGCCGCAGTAATTCGAAAGCTACTGATTTGCATACTTAAGTAATTATCCATAAGCGCGCCCCCAGAACACCCTCTCCGTCAGGGAAGCGAAATATAAGGCTTCCCTCACAACAGCTTTCCGGCAACGTACATGGCACAAATGACTTCTGTCAGTCGTCTGGACAAGGCTTCCACGCTCCGGACATCTGTCTCCCCCTATATAGTAGTCCATGCAGAGCCTCCTTCAATAGCTGGCCAGCATAGGGCTACTTCGTGGGGTACTTTCTCTC
>QJNY01000930.1:0-13438 GCA_004155945.1 Monosporascus sp. mg162
ACGCATGCGGGGCAGTGCGGGGTAGACCTTGGGGGTTGGGCAGCTGCGCCGCAGTTGCGGCAGATGTCCTCGTGGCTTGGGGACCAAGCCACTGGAGGAGGGGCATAGTGTTACGGATTGGGAGTACCGTGACAGCTCCAGTATATATGCAGCTGCAAGCACCAGAATGATTGCCACAATTGCGATCATTCCGCCAATCTTTTGCCCCTGGCGCAACGGTATGGTGCAGCCGTAACAGGTTATTACGTTGCAGCCATAAGAAAGTTGGGGTTAGTTAAGCCCGGAACACCTTTATAGCTGGGACGCAACAACCACAATTCGTACGGGCAAAAAAATTGCAGGAAGGGCTTTTCCGATACTAAGTTACCCTTAGAAGGCCCATGGCGAAATAATGCAGGCGGTGGTTGCATTGTCGCAGCCATGAGAACGTTCCGGACTTGATTAATAGGAACGCCCTCCTTGTTGCGACGCAACAACCACCGGTCGCAACATTCTGCCATGGACCTTCCAAGGGTAATTCAGTATGGGAAAAGCCCGTCCCGCTATTCTTTTGGCCGTACGGGTTGTGGTTGTTACGTCGTAGCCATAAGGGCGTCCCGGTTGGAAGGTTTGTTACAAATGAGAATTTTAACTTGTATTTTTAATATCTCCACCAAAACAACCTCGATTTGAAAGTTGTATATATAGTTAGAAAGCCATTTTAAAGCTGTATCGAATACATGTTTTTGACATTTTATAATTATTTTTTGATATTATTTTATTTGCATGTTTTTAAAATAGATTTTCGAAAATTTGTATAGGAGCGTTGTAAATGAGGCCAAAAATTCACAACTTGCTAACAGTCCCAATTTTTGAGGAAAGTGTATTTTTGTGGGTCTTGGTTTAATTGGGTTAGCGGGATACCTGGAGCTACTGTACTTTTTCAAAGCTTTAGCTATAGCTGCGCCTATAGCGCAGCTATTTTTCAAAAATAGGGCCTGATTTTAATGAGGCAAGTCCCATAGAGCCTTACTTTGAAGCCGAATGCGTAGTTGCCGATAAGCTTCGACCCTGATAAACCTTATACCCGCTGGCTGGTTCGGCAGGGTCTGACAATATAATTCAGAAGATGTTAAGCTTTGCGCGGTAAATCTTAAAGATAAATTTTAACGGTAAACCTTAAAAATAAACCTTAAGGGCAAATTTTAAAGGCAAACCTTAACGGTAAACCTTAAGTATAAACCTTAAAAGCAAACCTTAATAGTAAACCTTAACTGCGCTATGCTGCGTATAAAAGGCTGGCATCTTTCCGAGCCCTCGCCAGTTTTACGGTTCGATCGTTCTTACGCCTTTTCGAGTTACCTAAGATAACATGCTGCGCAAGTCCGGATATACGATACTGGTAATCCGTAACCGCAGCATTTCTACAGAAATTATCGTATTAACGGTACATAATTCGTATAAAATTACCGGACGAGTTAAAACTATCGATACCATTATCGATCTAAAAAGTCTTTCCTAAGTGATCGACTTCTGTTGTTAATTTTCGGATACGATTTGATTCGCGAAAATAACGGGAATCGATTTTTGTAAAAATATATAGCGGAAAGTATAACGATTATGAGCAAAGTATTGGCGAAACTGGAAGGGAAACTGGAAGGAGAAGGCGGTAACCGGCTTGATAATTTCGAAGTTTAGATTTTGGAACGATGTATGTTGGAGGACAACGAACGATGGTTTGCCCGGTTGCTCCGGATTGCGAAGACTGTTTAGAATTTCGATAAGAATCGACGTGGATAGAAGCGGGATAAGGCAGTCTGCGAAAGGGATGGGTTTAGTGAAGCCTAGGAATTGAGGTAGCAATTTACCATTTTGTCCAATTTTGTCTATACGGTTACGTCTCCTTTAAAGAAAGCAAATTACGCAATATTAAAGAGCTTATAATTAAATGAATAAATACACAAAAGATCTCATCTTTTATATATAGATTCTTTAAAGGCTATTACATATAGATGAGATAAGATTCCGCTTAAAGGCGTAGTTTTATTAATTATATTTGATGTTTTATTTTGACTATAACACAGTAAAAAGAATTATAAATAATACTAGGTAAATTTATAATTTCAATTTAAAATGGGAATTAAAACAAAATCTTTATATAGAAACTTGCACAACTTGCGAACTTTTATTTATATAACAGAAAGAAATACGATTTGAAAAGTTTTGAAACTCTAGAGAAAATACAGAAGAAAAACTTATTATAATAAATATACCTGCTAAAAATACATGTATATAATATCGGTTATAATGCAAGAGTTAAGGAACTGGTATTCAATAAGATATATCTTATTATATTTTTGTTATATTTTTAAACTAAATTCATTTAGTGTAAAAATTCGATCAGTTTTAATTTTAACAATACGCCTGCTTTATTTAACGTGCCACACAAGCGAGCTGCATACTTTTTGGCACTCTGCAACAACAAACTCAAATAACTTAACAACAACACATCGCATTAATTCAAATCAATCGGATTCTTCTTCGCTAGACGTATCTACAACTTCTACACAAGTACGCGCATTATGTCCAGGCTTGTCGCAAACGCCATACTTCCGTTCCTTGGTCTTAATCCTCTTGCGACGTCTCCTTCCAGCTGCTATTAGCTGTATTTATTTACTCTCTTCTTCTTTTTAAGCTAGAAAAGCTTATCCTTTTTGTATAATAAGTGTTCATTTTCTTTAAAAAAACGTTTGTTTTTGGTTTTGCGACGTTTGCTTAATATATAGTTCGTTTTGCGTAATTAGGTAACTTTTTTCCGAAGAAGAATATTTTCGTATAAAATTAACAAGTAACTTTTAGTTAACGTACCACACAAGTAGACGGCACACACAAGTGAGCGGCACACTTTTTGGCACTGCGCAACAATCAATCCAAATAACTTAACCACAACACATCGCATTCGTTGCAATCAATCGTATTCTCTTTCGCTGTCCGTATCTACAGCTTCTGGACAAGTGCACGCATTATATCAAGGCTTGTTACGGACGCCAGGTTGCCATTCCTTCTTCTTCAGCCGACCGCAACCGACTAACTTTAGCAGCTATTAGCAGCAATTCTTTGCCATAACTTTTCTGCCAACTAAAAGACCTTATTTATCTTATATAACAAGTATTTATCTTTCTGGGAAACGTTTGTTTTAATTATTTAATTGCGTAGGTATCGAATTGTTGCGGAATCAAGCCCGATACGCCCTGCCATAGGCCCGCGAAACGTCCCGCGAAACGTCCCGCGAAACGCCCCGTACGGACCCCCCATGCCCCCCAACCCGCTTCCAACGCGCTTCCAACGCGTTCTATAATACGTTTTCTAACGTATATCTTCAACGTATTAAAGCCGGACAAGAAATGCTTACGTATTTGGGTTAAGGATTCGGTCGAAAATAATTATCTAGTCGGTCGGCTTTGGGTCGTACGAAATGAAGGAAATATTAGTTTAAACGCGTTAGGCATTGGTGGGTTATAGGATAGTTAGCAGGAAGAAATGGTAATATAATGTCCGCAACAAACCTTGATATAATGCGTGCATTTGTTCAGAAGCTGTAGATATAAACGGCGAAAGAGAATTCGATTGATTAGAATGAATGCGATATGTTATGGTTAAGTTATTCGGATTACTTGTTGCGCAATGCCAAAAAGTATGCCGCTTACTTATGTGTGCTGCTGACTTGTGTGGCACGTTAAAAGATAAACCGATTTAGTTATTTTAAATAACAAGCTACCTTATTAATTTCCAATTTCCTTTTTACAAATAACGTAATTAACGCATTACTTCCTTAATATTTTTGGGGGTTTTCGCGGGCGGGGAACGAAGGGAACCGGCGGAGGTCAGCGGGGAGACGGTCGGCGTAGGCACAACTAAAGGAACCTCCAATTCGGAAAGAACGTTATTAAGATCGAATGGAACAAGACCAGCTTTTGCGAATCCAGATTTGATGTTATCGGACGTTATGGCAGTTTGGAACGCGTCGTAAAAGCCGGCGAGAAAATCTTCTTTGGCAATATCGGTATAATCGCATCGCATTAAGTCTTCGATATATTTCGAATAAGCGCGTTTCAAACAGAAAAACGAAATATATCAAAAAGTTAAAACCGATGCAAAAGATAAGCGGGCATATAAAGCGTAATAATGTTGTTATTAACGCAGTATTCTTCGAATTCCATCAAATAATAACTTTTCTGGCCGTCGAAAATGAAAGAACGTTTCGAACCTTTCGTACGCGTCCGAATATATTCATTAAAATGCCGAATCCACTCGAAACCTAATTTATTTATTATCCCGCTATTATTATTTAAAACGATTTTTTAATCGGCTGCTGGAAGTAGGTTATCGCGATACCAGGACCCAAAATAATTTTTTTCCGCCATAATAACAAATAACGGTATAGCTTAATCTTAGGAATTAACAGGCTGGATAACTGTAACCTATTCTTTATTTCCTTATTGCGCTTATCTAAGTTTTCCACGTTTTTCGGCATTAGTAATTACCATGCCCATTACCATGAAAAGCCTTATCAAAAATTTAGTCTCGTCGAAGTTGTAAATATCCTTTTTTGCAATGCCGTACTTTGCGATTATAGCCCGAACAAGCTCGAACTATTTGCGAAACGTTTCTAGATTTTCGCATAGGACCCGTTAATAATCGATCTTCCGATTTAAACGCGTTTAGAGTTTTTTTTGGCGTTTAACACAGTTCGACGTCCAGTTAATTCCAACACGTTCTGCAACGCCCTAAGCCAGCAATAAATTGGCTATATCTTCAACATACTGAAGCCGGACAGGAAACGCTCGCGTATTTAGGTCGAGAATTCGGTCGATAATCGATTTCCTTTCGGTCGGCGTCAATTTTCGCGAATTGGGAATACTATCGCCGCGGGAGTGTTTGCCGTTGCAACGCGTCTTTAAAGTAAAATATAGAACTTTATAAATAGAACTAAGCTTTCTATAACTAAGTTTCGGGTTGCTTTTTTTTAGTTTAAACGGCTAGGTTCATTTTAGATGCTTTTGTAAATCGTTTCATATTGTAGTTGTTAAAAAAATAAATAATTAAAATAAGATAGTTGGATTGTTGGAGAAAGTGTCCAGCTCGCTTGTGTGGCACGTTATGATGATTATTATAAATATTTTATAAAGTAAAAAAACTTCTTAAAATAATTTACAATTATAATAAGATACGTTGAAAGTTTATAAACTGATTTAATGTTATGTTCATATTAATAAAAATATCGATAAAAATATCCGTGTTTAAAAACTTGTAACAAGTATATAATTTAAATATTTAGCTTTAATCGACACATATTTATGTTACATGAATTAATATATAGATCAAAAACCATTTCGAGTATTGTATATTAATGCACAACTTAAAACTTTATATTTTTCTTAAAAGTTTTATATTTATAAATATATATTAGTCGTTTGGCGCAGTAGTTACGCGCTTGGCCGTTCTCTTTCGTAAGAAAGATAGTTCGAATCCTTCGACAACCACCGACTATCGCTTCTCTGTACCTGGGAAATCGAACCTGGGTCTCTCCCGCAGCGGAAGCTCGGCGATATCGGCGCGACCTCGGCCATCTTCCGACCCAAAAAGAATGTTATAGTGGAAGTCCCTTTGGCAGGAAGAACTTATCCTACCCCGTTGAACCAAAAGCACCAAGACGAAAAGTTTCAGTTTTACTTCCACTATTAACTTGGTTATTTAACGGCCCGCCGCCACCGTCGAGTCAGCCGCGGTTTAGCCGTAGGGATTTTACGAAGCCGACAGGTAGCGGCCTTTACCGCTATTGCCCCTATAAACCCCCCATATTTAATAGGGATTCTGTGACGCCGATAGGGTAAGGAAAAACCTTATACCGCCCCCTCGACGATACAGAAAGTGGGAAAATACGCCTACCACGACGATTTCGCCAACCGCCGAATAACAAATCAGCTATTACCGAGCAGCGGTAACTGATAATACCCGATCCGACGATCAGCATATAACTTTCTAATACCCGGTGGGCCGCCGTAGGTAAGCACGGTTAACGCGGCGTTAACGCTAAAACTTAGGTAGAAAAGACACGGAACGGACAAATAACTGAAAAATTCTAGACCAGGGTTAATTAGATTACGGGCATATAGTAACAGGGGGTTTCGTTCAGGATTTTGGAAAGGTTCGTTTTCGGGTCCAAAGTTTCTCTTATCGCCGCTCGGACGTAACAGGGTTATCTAAGCGTCCGAGCTGCGTAACCCAAATATGTAAATACAAAGTAAAAGTACCGCATGTCCTAAGGGCGATACGGTGTATAAATAATAAAAATATTAATATAATATATACTATTTTTCCTAAAAAGGACGTAACCGCATAAACAAAATTAGATGAAATAATAAATTGGTATCTTAATTCCTAAACTTCACTAAACTCATCCCTTTCGCAAACTGCCTTATCCCGCTCCTATCTACGTCGATTGTTATCGAAATTCTGGACGGTCTTCGCAATCCGGAACAGCCGGGTAAACTATCGCTCGTAATTCTCTATACATCGTTCTAAAATGTAAACTTCGAAATTATCAAGCCGGTTACCGCTTTCTCTTTCCAGTTTCCCTTTTAATTTCGCCAATATTCCGCTTATGATCGTTATACTTTCCGCTGTATATTTTTATAAAAAACGATGCCTGTTATTTTCGCGAATTAAATCGTATGCGAAAATTAACAGTTGAAATCGATTACTTTGGGAAAGATTTTTTAGATCGATAATAATGTCGATGGTTTTAACTCGTCCGGTAATTTTGTACGAATTATATACCGTTAATACGACAGTTTTTATAAAAATCCTGCAGTTACGGATTACCGGTATCGCATATTCGGACTTACGCGGCATGTTATTTAAGTAATTCGAAAAGGTAACGTAAGAACGATCGAAACTGGCGAAGGTTCGGAAAGATGCTAGCCTTTTATGCGCAGCATGGCGTAATTAAGGTTTACTATTAAGGTTTACTTTTAAGGTTTATTTTTAAGGTTTACCGCGCAAAGCTTAATGTCTCCTAAATCATATTATCTGACCCTGCCGAACCGTAGAGCCAACGGGCATAAGGTTCATCAGAGTCGAAGATTATCGGCAACTACGCATATGAACCTTCTAAGCAGATATCAATCGAGAAATTGCGTGCTTACGGAAGCCCAGCAGTCGACTTCAAAGTAAAGCTCTATAGGACTAAGGTATTAATCTATCCTAACCGTAAAAACCATTATTCAGTTATCGTATTCGAAGACATTGGATATAATATTCATTGTGCAAATTACATCTCGTAATAATCTTCTTTATATTTGGCTTAGCCTGGAAAATAAGGCTTAAACCCATTCGACTTTGCATAAATATATATAATATTATAGCATATTATTATATAATACCTTTGTATTATAGACCTATTTTAAGTTTTTAAATATTAAATAACGTGCCACACAAGTACTTCGGACCCACAAGTGCTCCGGACGGTTTTTGGCAGCTCGCAACAACAAATGCAAATAATTTAACAACAACATATCGTATTGATTTAAATTAATCGGATTCTTTTTCGCTAAACGTTTTTATAACTTCTTGACAAGTACGCATTATGTCCGGGCTTGCCGTAGACGCCACACTTCCGTTCTTTCGTTTCAACCTTTTTATAACACCTTCCTTTAACTACTGTTGGCTACATTTTTTTTACCACCCCCTTCTTTTTTGGCCAAAAAAGCTTGTCCCTTTTGTAAAATAAGTATTTTCTCTTTTTAAAGACGTTTATTTTTAGTACTGCGACGTTTGCTTAAAATATAGTTCATTTCGCGCAATTAAACGTTTTCTTCCCGGAAAAAAAGCTGCTTTATACAACAGCAATATATAACCTTTTATTATAAGATCAGCCCACTGAAGTATTTTTATTAATAAGCTATCCTAATAATTTTTAATCTTCTTTTGTAAGCATTATCCTTATCATGTTGCTTTACAGATATTTTTAAGAGTTTTCGCGAGGGGTAAAACGGAACTGGTAACGGTTAGCGGGGAAACGGTCGGCTTAGGCATAAATGGAGGAACCTTTAATACGGAAAGAATGTTATTAGCATCGAATAAAACAAAACCAGCTTTCGCGAATTTAGATTTGATATTATCGGACGTTATAGCAGCTTGGAACGCGCCGTAAAAGCCGGTGAAGAAATCTTCTTTGGTAATATAAGTATAATGGCGTCGTATTAAGTTTTCGATATACCGCGAATAAGCGCGTTTTAAAACAGAGAAACAAGATACATTAAAAGGTTAAAGCCGATGCGAAAAATGCGCGGGCATACAAAACGTAATAATGTTATTATTAGCGCCATATTTTTTGAATTCTATCGAATAATGGCTTTTATAGCCGTCGAGGATAAGGAAACGTTTCGAACCTTTCGTACGCGTTCTAATATACTTGCCAAAATGCTAGATCTATTCGAAATCTAATTTATTTATTGTCCAACTATTATTACTTAATGCGATTTTTTAATCGGCTGCTAGCAGTAGGTTATCGCGCTACCAGGACCTAAGATAATTTTTTCCCGTTATGATATTAAATAACGGCATAGCCCAATTTTGGAAAGTAATAACCTGGATAACTATAACCTATTTTTCATTCTCTTATTGCGTTTGTTTAAGTTTTCCACGTTTTTCGGCACTAGTTATTACCATGCCCGTTATTATGAAAAACCTTATCAAAAATCCAGTCTCGTCGAAGTTGTAAATATCTTCTTCTGCAATGCCGTATTTCGCGATTGTAGCCCGAATACGTTCGAACTACTTGCGAAATGTTTCTGGAATTTCGCATAAGACCCGTTAATAATCGATCTTCCGATTTAGACGCGTCTAGAGTTTTTTTTACCGTTTAACAAAGGTCGACGCCCAGTTAATTCCAATACGTTCTGTAAAGCGCTGGGCCAGCAGTATATTAGCTATATCTTCAACGTGTTGGAACCGAACAGGAAACGCTCGCGTATTTAGATCGAAGATTCGGTTAACAATCGATTCTTTTTCGGTCGGCGTCAATTTTCGTAATTTGGGTATATAGTTGCTTGAGGAAGGTGTAACGGTATATCGTTTATGCAAAGTACATTTTGGGACTTTATAGATAAAACTAGGTTTCGCATAACTAAGTTTCGGTTTTCGTTTCTTAGCCTGAACGGCTAGGTTTATTCTCGCTTCTTTTGTAACCCGTTCCATATTGTTGTTGTTGAGAAATGATCAATTAAAGTGGGGTAGTTGGAATATGCCAAAAACCGTCCGGAGTACTTGTGTAGTACGTTAAGCATATTAATATTATAAATAATAAAGCTTTTAACAATACTTCTATAGTTATATTTTATCGTTATAAAGCTTTTAAAACTTTATATTTTTTCGAATTTGTGTTATATATTAAATTACGGTTATATCTAGCGTATCAGACAAGCGAGCGAGCCGGACAAGCGAGCGAGCCGTTTTTGGGTATTCGGCAATAATGCACCTTAATAACTTAACCATAACACATTAAATCAACTTAAATTACTCGAATGCTTATTTACTAACTATATCTCCCACTCATTTCTAAACATGCACATTATATCAAAGCTTGTTACGGATGCCATGTTGCTATTTCTTCTTTTTAATCCGCCTGCGACCGAGCACCTCCTAACGCGTTTAAGCTAATATTACCCACATTTCGCAAAACTAAAGCCGACCGACTAGATAATTATTTTCGACCAAATCCTGAACCCAACTACGCGAGCATTTTTTATCCGTCTTTAATACGTTGAAGATATACGTCGGAGAACATGTTATAGAACGCGTTGGAAGTGCGTTGGGCGCGCGTTGGGGGGCATGTTGGGGGGTCCGTACGGGGCATCTCGGGCGCGTTTTGCGGGGCGTCTCGCGGGGCGTTTCGCAGAGCGTATGGCAAGGCGTGTCGGACTTGATTTTGCAATAACTCGAGATTTACGCAATTATACGATTAAAACAGACGTTTTCCAGAAAGAGGAATACTTGCTATATAGGATAAATAAGGTCTTTTAGCTAGCAGAAACGTTATGGCAAAAAATTGCTGCTAATAGCTGCTAAAGCTGGGCGGTTGCGGGCGGGTTAGGAGGAAGGAATAGCAACATAGCGTCCGCAACAAGCTTTGATATAATATGCATACTTGGAAAGAAGCTGGAGATATAGTTAACAAATAAGCATTCGATTGATTTGAGTTGATTTGATGTGTTGTGGTTGAGTTATTGAGCTGCATTTCTGCGGAGTGCCCAAAAACGGCTCGCTCGCTTGTCAAGCTCGTTCGTTTGTCTAATACGTTACGCAGTATATATTATTATAATTACTAATGTACGTACAAATTCGAAGTTTACAGATTTGTCTATATTTTTTCATTTTATAATATAAACTTAACAAAATGTTAAAAATTATTACGTTAATCTTACAAAGTTCTAGTATTCTATGTTATATTTTTATTGTCTTATATAATTATTAATTCTAGAGAAAACTTAATTCTCTATAAGAATGGACTTATTAATCTAATTTTTTTTTTATGTTTTCAGTTTCAGTCTTCCCTTTTTATACGTCTTATAGCACGCATTTGAGGAATTTTCTGCCTCTATTATATTATTTACATGTTAACTTATATTATATTATAAAATCTTAATTTTATTTCTTAACGTAGTTTTATTATCGAATTCTTAATATTGGTTGCCGTTAAAATTTGTAATTTAAAAAGTGGGTCAATTCAGGAAGTGGGTACACCCCCGCTAGCTTTTTGTCCTCAATAACCGTTAGCAACCGCATTTTAGGTGTGTTGTAAGGTCCAAAATGGGGAGGAAACGGAAAGCTGTAGACGTTGTTATAGATTAACCTACCTCTACATCCCAAATCGACTCTGCCGCTTTTTACGTAGACGTTACTGATACAGGCACCTTTTGCCCGAACGCGCCGCCGAATCTATTAGATGGAAGCTATTCCGAGCTATTTATCGTTGATTTTCAAAATCTTTACGTCAAACTGTTACCTGCTACGCCGCTAAACCTTGTAAAGTTATTTATACCTGAATATATAGTGGAAAAATAGGTGCGATATACGAATATTTTTAATCCCGAATACAAAAAATCAAAGCCAAATTCGAGGGTTTACTAGTGGTATTTAATGAAAGTTAAGGAGGTGTTATTTTCTTTTTCGTTTTATTACATATGTACAACTACTTAAAAAAAATCGATAAAGCTATATTAAAAAGCCTGACTAGGAGCCTTATATTACCTTTATATTTACGTCTTTATTTGTAATTGTTAGTAAGCTTTATATCGTCGTTTCTGTATATGGAACTCTTACAATTATCCCGATTTATTACTTTAATGCTGTGAAGAATAGTTAAATTGGATGCAGAAAGTATCGGTCGAATCATACGTACCTAGGACCTATATTTCTGTAGATAAAAGTATTGTTAGTTTCGATAGGAAAACCTTTTATAAAATAATAATCTTTAGCAAATCCGATCCGATTAATTTTAAAATATAGATTTTAGCTTAAAAAGGTTATTTTCTGTTATAGATATGGCATTATCCGTAGAAAAGTTAAAGGGCTATAAGTATAGCGTGGAAAAGCCTTCGAAGAAAGATAAGATCTTAAATAGCGATAATCTTTTTAATAACATATAACGTATAATTCCTGCTTTCGTTAACAGATTTCGAGTTACCCATTTCGGACCTTATTATGTATTTTTCGACAACTTACTTTTTTTTGTTATATTTGATTTTGCAGTTACGTAAAAAAAGCATCGCATTAACAGATACCGCATAGAAAAATAATAGAATTGCTAAACGCGTAATTAGGTTAATATGACGTTTAACTTCGAGTTTTCTTTATAATAGCATTATAAAACTTCTTAAGAATTATTTATTATTATTATCAGCGCTAAGGATTTGAAGTTCATATTTGCCTTATAAAACGAAATATTTAACGTTTTAAGTATCAAAATACTTTTTTTATGGCATATTAGCCCTAAAAACAGAATTATCTGAAAAAAACCAAACGGTTAAAATTGCTATACGTTTTTATACAGTCACGGATCTTAATATTTTATAAGTAAATATAATACTTACTTTATAATATTATTGAAATAACTCTCTGGTCGTTATAATACAGTAATCTCTTAACGAATTAAAACTTAGATTTTAATCTAGATGGACGATGGACATAATAAACAAAAAAAAAAAAGAAAAGGAAAGGTAATTTCGGGAAACGCGATAAATATCGTACGAAAAAAATTATATTAAGGAAGCTGTACAGCTAGCCGACCTCGCCAAGATACTCGCCAAAAAAAACATACGACAACCGGCATACCCAGACAGAATTTAAAAAAAGCGAAACCGTATATCGTAAGCTGCACCAGGAATACTATTTATTTAAGTAATCTAAACGGAAATAATCGTCTATTCGGGCCGGTCCATTTAAGATTTTCGAATAAATAGGAAATTAAACATACAAGCTGGATTTCCTTGCCAGCTGGAAAATCTACCTTGTGGTTTTGGTAATATAGCTGTACAGGTTAAAAAAAGTGAAAAATCTATTTAAACGAAAAACTGCTAAGCCCGTCCCAGTAGCCGTAAAAGGGAACGTACAGAAATAGGAGATCGACGGCATCGTGGACCGGCGAATTCGGTAATATAGAAAAAACCTATCCGTTCAGTATTTCGTTGGATAAATAGGATATATAACGAAAAATAATAAAAAACGTTCTAAAAAGAACCTTTTTATAACAGCTAAAAAAGCCTTTACCGAATATAAGTCAAAGTACCCGATCGATTAGTGAATTGGGACGGGGAGACTCAGTTCCGATCAAAGCATCTTTGATGGGCGGGTTACGATAGAATAGCCGAGTGCAGCGGTAATAAAGGCAAACGGAAACACTGTATTTGGGTCCGTGTTGAACCAGACTTTAGAATAGACATAAGTGTGTATGTAGACGATGATCGATGATCGATGATGAACAGGTCTCGGGGTTGCGCCCAGCGGAAAGAGGTCCTAGAAATACATATATGGAGCTAACTAACTAATCAGCCAAGCTATGCCCCCTAGCTCGGCACCCTGCACCATTTCAACCCTCCTTTCTCGAGATGAAATTATCCTTAATCCATCTTAAAAAACAAATAAAAATATAACGCAACAAACTTTCAATGCTATAAACCATACATAAAACCTATTAATCAATTTAATTAAGGTTTACGCGGCTTATCTGTTACGGCTGCACCATACCGTTGCGCCAGGGGCAAAAGATTGGCGGAATGATCGCAATTGTGGCAATCATTCTGGTGCTTGCAGCTGCATATATACTGGAGCTGTCACGGTACTCCCAATCCGTAACACTATGCCCCTCCTCCAGTGGCTTGGTCCCCAAGCCACGAGG
>QJNY01000931.1:0-13403 GCA_004155945.1 Monosporascus sp. mg162
AGACCACTGAATCATTCCTCGCACTATTGTTACCTGCAAATCAAGACCCCATTTCGGATACTGCTCATACCTCCGGGTGGATGTATGACAGGTTCGTTACACTAAGGCAGGATGGGTCGACGACGAAGACGATATCCTGATCGACGTCTTTTATAAAAGATTAAAAGACGATATTAAGGACGAAATTATTAAAATCGAACGACTTAGCGTATTCGATAAATATATTGCTGAAGCTGTAAAAATCGACAATCGACAGTTTAAACGACGATAAAAACGACGTAAATAGTTTACCTGACGATCCAAATTCCAAGGAATTAATTAAAGTCGAAGGCGTTTTATACCTTCCATTTTTTATAGAACTTAATTAGAATTTATAAAATTAAGGGTTATTTAGTTAAAAGAAAAGTTTTTTACCTGTTATAACTGCGGTAAGCCCGGATATATTGCGCGAAAATGTAAAAGCCCGAAAAAGGGATATTTGGCTTTAATTCTTAAAAATTAATACAGAAAGGAATTTGGCGACAGAAAAACGATTAACATAATCCGCGCCGAAAATAACGATAAATTTTTACCTGAGGTACGATAAGAAATGAAAAAAGCTAAAAAACTAGCTTAGGTAAAAGCTAAAAGGGTTAAAAAAGTTAGAATTATTGGATTTATTGTTATTTAATAGCTATAAAAGTACGAAAAATAGAAAAAGTTAAGTGATAATAAGCTATTTACATGCGTATAGCAGAAGCGGTAGTAGAAAAATAATTAGTTAGTATTTAACGTATGGTTGAAGAAATATTAAGGATAGAACAAAAATTTATGCTTAGGAAAACCCGATCGGTATGAAAAGCTTTACGCGATTAGCTGTCGACGACCGCAGTATAAGGTATACGAAGATAAGAAAGAATATATCGCGCGACGAATTATGCGTATATAGCGATAAGGTTTCGATTTTAAGAATCGAACTGGAAATAAGTTTAGGGATTAAAGGTGATATCGTTATATACGAAAAGCCGTTATAAAGGAAGAAATCGACGAGCTGGCAGTTATTAAAAGCTGGCTAGAAAGAAAATACTGCCTTATATATAAACTTTAGTACTATTACGAATAGTGCGATTATTAAACGTTATAAGAATTAATTTAAAGAATAATGGAAAAGTACTGCCAGAAAATAATTACCGATTTACGGATTTAGCTAACCTTTACGGAGGACTTAGAAAAGCGATCAGCTATAGAGAAGAAAATTTCTTCCTTTTTAAGTTAAAGCTGGAAAACCCCAGATTTAAAATATATTACTAAAGGAACGTTCCAGAATTAAGTGGAATACTTGATAGTAATGGTGCGCCGACAAAAGCAGTAATTAAAATAAATCCAAGACAAGAATAAAAGATTAGGAGAAAGAATTTAGCAATTCGAAAATAGCTTAAAAGATTTAAGTTACCTATAATAGAACCTTAGGCTGGCAGAAATAAATATAAATAGTAACATTTTAAAATGGTTTTAAATCCGATGCGAATAGTACGAAAGAAATTTATAACGGTATAAAGACGAATTAAAAATAAGCGATATACTGTATTTATAAATTACGGCGTAATAAAAGGTAATTATATAGCCTTAAAAGTAATTAATAAGTTATAATTATTATAAAAAAATAAAAAATATTTTTATAAGATCGAAAACGCCGAAAGTTAAACATTTAATTACGATAATAAATAAGTCCGATACGAAATTAATTACCTTAAAACCTTTGGCAAAAGAAAAAGACAAATTATTAATTTTGACGTTATCGTTATCGAGGACTTTAATTTAATCTTAGGTTTATTTTAGTTAAAACAGTATAACCCGGTTATTAACTGGAAAATTTACGAAATGGATTACGATTTATTTTTTAACGATAAGCTAAACGACGAAAAATTTTTACATTCGATCGTTAAGGTAAACAAATATAGGTATAAGAAAACGGCAAAAACTTTATTATTAAAAGTAATACGGCATATCCAAAAAAGAAAGCATAAGCGAAAAATACGATGTATTATCGGCAACTTTAAAGCAAATTTTAAGCAGATAAATAACGATTTAAAACGACCGTTTAAAGAATTACCAAAATAAATGGTTAAGGGATTTTTATAGTATTATAAATACTCCAAGTTATTTAGTAAGGAACTTAATACGAAATTGCTAAAGCATAACGAATAAAATTATAAAATAATTTTTAAAAATAATAAAAGTCCCGCTTTTTATCCGATATATAACTTGAACTATGTAAAATTATACGAATTCCGTAATTACTTCGAATATAAGTTTCGAAAAGGATGGATTCGACGTTTTAAATTACCCGCTAAATATTTTATATTTTTCGTACTAAAAAAAAGGGAAAAGTTTCAATTAATAGTAAATTATCGACAACTTAACAACATTACCGTTAAAAATAAAATATTATTATTATTAATTATTAAAATTAAAAATCGCTTATACGGAAAAGAATGGTTTATAGCTATCCATTTTCGAAATAGTTACAATGTAATTCGTATTAAAAAGGGATACGAATAAAAAATAACTTTTAAAACGAAATAAAGCTTATACGAATACTTAGTTACCTTTATAAAATTAATTAACGTACTAGCAACCTTTTAGCAAATAATAAATTATATATTAAAAGAATATCTGGATATTTTTGTTACCTGCTACTTCGACGACATTCTTATTTCTTTAAAAACAGAAAAAAAGTACGAAAAAAATATCCATTAAGTTTGATAAACGTTATAGGACGCCAAACTTTTGGTTAATACCGAAAAAAGTTATTTTTACTAGCAAAAAGACGAATTCCTAGGATATATTATTAGGCCAAAACAAATTCGTATAAACCTTAAAAAGTTATTAGCAGTTAAGGATTAAACATAACTTATTAACGTTAAAAAAGTATAAGCATTTCTTAAATTCGTTAATTATTACAGGCGATTTATACGTACTTTTAACAAAATGGTTATGTTATTAACGGAATTTACCAAAAAGGATAAATTATTTAAATAAATTCCAAAAAAGTAAATAGCTTTTTAAGACATTAAAAACGCTCTTACCAGTAAATTAATACTAATTATATACGATATAAAGTAACTAGTTAAATTAAAAATCGATATTTCGGATTATGCCTTAAAAGTTATAGTTAAATATCGAAACTATTAAGGAACATTTACCTGATTACGTTTTATTTTTATAAGCTATACGCAGTAAATTTAAATTATTCTATTTATAATAAGGAATTCCTAATTATTGTTAACGCCTTTAAAAAGTTTAAATATTATCTTAAAAACCGCATAGATTAAATTAAGGTATATACGGATTACAAAAACATTATCCATTTTTTTACGATACGAAAACTTATCGAAAAATAGTTACGTTATACAAAAAGCTTTTTTAAATTCGATTACGTTATTATTTATCGAAAAAGGATTAAAAAATGGTAAAGCAGATACATTTAGCAAATAACCTAATTTGGAAAAACTTAAGATTAAGATATAACAAACAATTTTTAATATTATACCCGAAAAATACTTAAAACAGCGACGAATTGCTGCGATACAAACGATACTAGCTGATATATATTAACGTATTTAATATTATAATGCTAATTAACCAGCAAAGTACCAAACAGATAAAATATAAGTACCCGAAAACCTATAAAAGGATTTAATACGGAATTTATATAAATACCCGGTATATAAATACCCAAAAATTTACAAAACCCTAAAACGTTTATAACGAATATATTACTATCCTAAAATAAAAACTATAATATAAAAGGTAGTATAATAATACGATATTTGCGTTAAAGTAAAGGTATAACGATATAAACCTTACGAAAAGCTACAACCCTTATTAATTGCTAAATGACTATAGAATTCGATTATATTTGACTTTATTACCAAGTTTCCGTTGTTAAATAACCTAATTATAGGAGTATATTACGACAGCATTTCCGTAATCGTTAATCGATTTACGAAAAATTTTAGTTTTTTACCTTATAATAAAATTACTGATATAAAGCAATTTACATATATTTTCTTTAAATATATTTTAGGTGCTTACGGATTTTTAACGGAAATTGTTTTAAATAAAGGCATTACTTTTATTTCGAAATTTTGGCAAGAATTAATAGTTTAATTTAGATTAAATTACAAATTGTTTAACGTATTTAAACCTTAATTAAACGGATAAACGGAAAAAATTTACTACACGTTAAAAACGTATTTACGATGCTATATTAATTACGAATAAAATAATTAAGTTAAAAAGTTATTAGTTATATAGTTAATTTATAATATTAGTTATTACAAAAGCATTAAAATAACGTTAGCAATCGTTAATTTTGGATTTATACTTAAAGTTTACCGAAATTTATATAAGGATAAATTAGTGCACGTTAAAGTAATTTTTATATTAAAATAGTTAAAATTATTGTGCGCAAAAATAAAATCAAAGCTTAATTTCGTACGTAATTAAATAAGCAGATATTATAACCAAAAAAAGTTGAAGGGATTAATTTTTTCGGAAAAGGAGATGGTTTACTTAGTTACAAAAATATTTAAATTAAAAGTTTAAATAAAAAACCCGATTTCAAATATATCGGCTTATATAAAATCGGTAGAAAAATTTCAAAAAAATAACTACGAATTGGAGCTACCGCCGAAAGTTAAGCTTTATCCAGTTTTTTATATTTCCTTATTAGAGTTAGCAGCAGATATAATCAAAGTTAATACGGGATAGGACGAAAAAGTTTTGGAAAACGTATTAGTTTACGAGGTAGAAAAAATACTTGATATACGCAAAAAAAGGGATCTACCCAGTACTTGGTTAAATGGAAAGATTACTTAAATTTCGAAAATACCTGGAAACCCGCGAAAAACCTTACGAATGCCCGGCGTTTCCTGAACAACTTTTACCGGTAACGCCGGAAGCGCTAGGGATAAGAGTACTTCAGTTTAGGTTACCGGACGGCCAGTTAGCAGGCAAGGTGGTTTGCGCTGACGCAACCTTAGGTTTTAATTGTTGTTGCTTTCGTTCCAAACGTTTAAATTCTTGCATCGCTTCCGTACTTTGAATACACTGGCGTAGCATTTTAACCCCGCGCTGGCGAAGGACCTTGCGTAATTTTTAAAAGAGATCGATTTTATTGGCGGCAGAACGAAGGGCCTTTCGCGCCTGTTTTTCTTCCCGTTTTAGTCGCTTTTCTTTGTTTAAAAGCCGTTGGTATTTAAAAACTGAAGGATTAAATAAATTACAAAAATTACTATGTTTAACGCGACGAAAGCATTTCTTTGAATTAGAATATGCTTTGCAAACTTTCTGTTTAGATTTGTAACGAGAATAGGATATATTGGAAAACATGACAAAATTAAAAGTATCGATTTGTTTTAATAAAATTAAAGCGTTATTACGTTTGCGAGATTTTTGTTTTTTAATACGATTTGATATGGCGGTTAGAAAATAGAAAATAATAAGTAAAAGGAGAAGTTACTTACTAAACAAATGCGACAAACAAATTAATTTTTAAGGGTAAAGATCTTAGAAGGGGGGAGATCGTGTTATGACTAAAGGGATTTAACATGAAAAGAGACGGTCGGAGGATGTCTGAAATATCTCCGATATGGGTTTTAGGTTACGTAATTGGCTTAAAGGTTTTAAAGCGCTTGGTACTTTAAGCCTTTTGAGCTAGTGGGGGCTGGCTTAAAGGGCTTAACGGGCTTAAGGGTTTAAGCCGTTTAAGTACCTTAAGCCAGGATTAATATATATATATTTATTATTTCCTATAGTTTAAGCTAGATAGTATAAGCTTATAATTAATAATTGGTTACCTAGATTTATATCTGCTTTGACTAAACGTAACTATCGCTTTATTGCTTAGATTTTTACGATACCACTGCCAACATAAACCGTACGACTAGATTAAATAGTTGGTTAAGCCCATAGCCGTCACACTAAATACGCAAGCGTTTCCTGTCCAGCTTTAGCATGTTAAAGATATGGCTAATATACTGCTTGCTTAACGCGTTATAGGATACGTTAAAGTTAAATGGGCGTCGAACTTTGTTAAACGGCAACAAAAACTTTAGACGCGTTTAAATCGGAAGATCGATTATTAAGGGATCCTATCCGAAAATCCAGAAATATTCCGCAAGTGGTTCGAACTTTTTAGGGCTATAATCGCGAAATACGGCATCGCAGAAAAGGATATCTACAACTTCGACGAGACTGGATTCTTGATAAGGCTTTTTATGGCAACGGGTATAGTAATTACTAATGCCGAAAGACGTAAAAAACTCATATAAACGTAATAAGGGAATAGAAAATGGGTTACAGTTATCTAGGCTATTAATTCCCAAGGTTAAACTGTGCCGCTATTTGTTATTATGGCGGAAAAAAATCATTTTGGGTCCTAGAACCGCGATAACCCATTACCAGCAGCCGATTGGAAAATCGCATTAAGTGATAATAGCTGGATAACAAATAAATTAGATTTCGAATGGATCCAGCATTTTGATAAGCATATTCGGACGCGTACGAAATGTTCGAAACGTTTCCTTATTTTCGACGGCTTAGAAAGTTACTATTCGATAAAATTCGAAGAATACTGCGCCAATAACAACATTATTACGCTTTATATGCCCGCGTATTTTTCGCATCGGCTTTAACCTTTTGATATGTCTTGTTTTTCTATTTTAAAACGCGCTTATTTGCAATATATCGGAAACCTAATACGACGCCATTATACCTATATTGCCAAAAAAGATTTTCTCGCCGGCTTTTACGACGCGTTTCAAGCTGCTATAACGTCCAACAACATCAAATCTGGATTCGCGAAAGCTGGTCGTGTTCCATTCGATCCTAATAACGTTCTTTCCGAATTAAAAGTTTTTCCAATTATGCCTACGCCGACCGCGTGACGACTATGGGCTTAACCAACTATTAAACCTAGTCGTACGGTTTATGTTAGCAATGGTATCGTAAGAATTTAAGTAATAAAGCGATAGTTACGTCTGGTAATAGCAGATGTAAATCTGGGTAACCAAGTTGTAATTGTAAGCTGGTATTATTTAAACTATGGGAAATAATAAATGTATATATATTTTTATTGGCTCGACCGGTTCGAACCGGCTCGATCTTCCTTTTGGTGGTAAAACCCTTTTGAGCCTATCGAGTTACTTCGAGCTATTATCCGGTTCGATTGGTTCGAGGCGCCAAGTCCTTTTACATTTAATTAGGCGTTATGAGCCTATCGAGCTAGTTACGTAACCTTGGGAGCTATATCAGAAATGCCTTTCCCAACCTCCGACCGTTTGTTAATTGGGCTAAGGCCTTTGGTTATAACATGATTTTCCCCTTTCCAGGATCTTTACCTTTAAAGATTAATTTGTTTGTTGCATTTTGGTAAGGAACTTCCCTTTTTTTATATTATTTTCCGTTGTTTAACCGCTATGTCAGGTCGTATCGAAAAACAGAAGTTTTGCAAGCGTAATAACGTTTTGGTTTTATCCAAAAGAATTAAAACCTTTGGTTTTAATATGTCCGCGTTTTTTTGTTCGCGTTGCAAATTTAAAGGAAAGATTTGTAAAGTTTATCCCAGTTTTGGAAAGTGCGCTCGCTGCATCTAATATAATAGTCCTTATAACCTATTCGGGCTTTCCGAAGTCGAACATAACCGGTTAGTCGCTGAAAAGAACCGTTTCGAACTTTAAGAACGTTTTGCTAAAAAAAAGCTTTTTTCCGTTTAATAACGTTTTAATGAATTGCAGCAGTACCTTAGCGAATTATTTGGTCGTTTGGCCCGTTTGCGGAATTAAAAAAAGGTTTTGCGTAAGCGTAAGATCGAAATACTGCGTAAAGATATTTAAGGTGCGGAAGCGATGGAAAAGTTCGAACGTTTAGAACGAGAGCAACAGTAGCTGGAAGCCGAGATTACGTTTGCGTAGATTTCCTTGCCCGCCGACTAGCTTCCCTTTGGTAATTTAGATTGGAATATTCTTAATTTTGGCGCTTCCGGCGTTGCTGGTAAAAACTTTTCAAAAGGCGTTGGGCATTCGTAAAGGTTTTTGCGGGTTTCTAGGTGTTTTCGGAGTTTGGGTAGTTTTTCCACTTAATTAGGTACTGGGTAAGTTCCTTTTTTTTGCGTATATTTAGTATTTTTTCTGTTTCGTAAACTGGTATATTTTCCATAACTTTTTCGTTTTGATTTTGTTTTGTATTAACTTTGATCCTATCGGCTGCTGATTTTAATAAGAAGATATAAAAGATTGGGTGGAGTTTGACCTTCGGCGGTAGTTCCAATTTATAGTTATTTTCTGAAATGTTTTTAGCGATCTTGTATAGGCCGATATATTTGAAATTAAGTTTTATGTTTGGCCTTTTGGTTTGAATGTTTTTCGTAATTAGGTAAACCATTTTCCCTTCCGGAAAGGTTGGTTCCTTTAACCTTTTTTGGTTGTAATATTTGCTTATTTGTTGCGTACGAAATTAAGCTTCGATTTTATTTTTGCGTACAGTTGTTTTAATTGTTTTGATGTAAAAATTGTTTTGACGTTAGTTAGTTTATTTTTGTATAAATCTCGGTAAACTTGAGGTATAAAACCAAAATTGGCAATTATTGGCGTTATTTTGATGCTTTTATAGTAGTTAATGTTATAAGTTAATTGTGTAACTGGTAACTTTTTGACCTAGTTATTTTGTTTGTAGTTGATATAATATCGTAAATACGTTTTTAACGTTTAGTTGGTTTTTTCCGTTTGTCCGTTTATTTACGGTTTAAATGCGTTAAATAATTTATAATTTAATTTAAGATAAATTATTAAACTTTATTAAAATTTCGAAGTAAAAGTGGTATCTTTATCCGAAATAATTTCCGTTAAAAGTTCGTAAGTATTTAAAATATATCTAAAGAAAATGTATGCAAGTTATTTTATATTGGTATTTTTATTATAAGGTAGGAAATAAAAAAATTTCGTAAATCGATTAACGATTACGAAAATGCTATCGTAATATATTCCTGTAACTGGATTTTCTGATAAAGGAAATTTAGTAATAAAGTTGAATATAATCGAATTTTATGGTCGCTCGGCGACTGGTAAAGGTTATAGTTTTCCGTAAAGCTTATATCGTCGTATCTTTAATTTGGCGTATATATTACATTACCGTATAACTTTTTATATTATAGTTTTTATTTTAAGAAAATAATATGTTTGTTATAAACGTTTTAAAGTTTTGTAAATTCTTGGGTATTCATCTATTAGATATTCGTATATATTTTGTATTAGGTTCTTTTATAAGTTTTCAGGTATTTATATTTTGTTTATTTAGTAATTTGCTGGTTAATTGGCATTATATTATTAAATGCGTTGATGTATATTAGCTGGTATCGTTTGTATTGCAACAATTCGTCGTTATTTTAAGTATTTTTCGGATGTAATATCGAAAATTATTTGTTATATTTTAACCTTAGGTTTTTCCAAATCAGGTTGTTTGTTAAGTACGTCCGTTTTGTTATTTTTTGATCCTTTTCGATAAATAATAACCTAATCGAATTCAAAAAGGCTTTTTACGTAACGTAATTATTTTCCGATAAATTTTCGTATCGTAAAAAAATGGATAATATTTTTGTAATCCGTATATACCTTAATTTGGTATATGTTACCTTTAAGATAATGTTTAAATTCCTTAAAGGCGTTAACGATAATTAGGTATTCCTTATCGTAAATGGGGTAATTTAATTCGGTTTTATATACCTTACAGAAATAAAACGTAATCGGGTAAAGTTTTCTTTAATCGGTTCGATATTTAATTATAGCTTTTAAGGCATATTTTAAAGTATTAATTTTTAATTCGATTAATTGTTTTGGATCGTATATAATTAGTATTAATATATTGGTAAAAGCGTTTTTAATTTGCTGGAAAGTTGTTGTTTTTTTTAAAATCTATTTAAATAGTTTATCCCTTTTAGTAAATTCCGTTAATGGCATAATTATTTTGTTAAAATTGCGTATAAATCGTCGGTAATAATTGGCGAATTTAAAAAATATTAATATTTCCTTAACGTTAATAAGTTATGCTTAATTTTTAATTGCTGATAACTATTTAGGATTATGCGAATTTATTTTGGCGTAATAATATGTTTTAAGAATTTGATTTTTTGCTGGTAAAAATAGCTTTTTTCGGTATTAACTAAAAGTTTGGCGTTTTGTAACGCCTATATAATTTAATAAACGTGTTTTTTTTACTTTTTTTCCGTTTCTGAATAAATAAGAATATCGTCGAGGTAGTAAATAACAAAAATATTTATATTTTTTTTTAGTATATAATTTATTATTCGTTAAAAGGTTGCTGGTACGTTAATTAATTTTATAAAGGTAATTAGGTATTCGTATAAGCTATATTTTATCTTAAAGGCTATTTTTTATTCGTATTTCTTTTTAATTCAAATTATATTCTAGCTATTTCGAAAATCGATAGTTATAAATTATTTTGCTTTTTGTAAGCGATTTTTTATTTCAGTAATTAATAATAACGGCGTTTTATTTTTATCGGTAATATCGTTAAGTTGTTAATAATTTACTATTAATCGAAGCTTTCTTTTTTTTTTTCGGTGCGAAGAATATAAAATATCCGGCTGGTAATTTGGAACGTCGAATTCATTTTTTTCGAAGTTTATTTTCGAGGTAACCGCGTAATATATGCAATTTTGCGTAATTTAAGTTATAAATCGGATAAAAGGCGGTATTTTTGTTATTTTTAAAAGTTATTTTATAATTTTATTTGTTATATTTTAGCAATTTGATATTAAGTTTTTTGTTAATTAACTTATCGTATTTATAGTACTATAAAAATATCTTAGTTATTTATTCCGGTAACTTTTCGGCCGGTTGTTTTAAATCGTTATTTATTTATTTAAACTTTACTTTAAAGTTAATAATAATACGTCGTATTTTTCGATTATGCCTTTTTTTTTAATATGCCGTATATTTTTAAGTAATAAGGTTTTTATCGTTTTTTTATGCCTTTATTGGTTTACCTTATCGATCGAATATTAAAATCTTTCGTCGTTCAGCTTATTGTTAAAAAATAAATCGTAATTTATTTTGCAAATTTTTTAATTAATAACCGGGTTATATTATTTTAATTATAGCAAACTTAAAATTAAATCGAAATTTTCGATAGCGATAATGTCGAAATTAATAATTTGGTTTTTCCTTTCGATAAAGATTTTAAAGTAATTAATTTTATATTGGATTTGTTTATCGTCGTAGTTAAATATTTAACTTTCGGCGTTTTCGATTTCGTAAAAATGTTTTTTTATTTTTTTATGGTAATTATAACTTATTAATTATTTTTATAACGATATAATTGCTTTCTGTTACGCCGTAATTTATAAATGCGGTATATCGTTTATTTTTAAGTCGTATTTATACCGGTATAAGTTTTTTTCGTATTGTTCGTTTTGCATTTAAAGCCTTTTTAAGGTATTACTGTCCACCTTTATTTCTGCCAACTTAAGGCCTTATTAGGTGGCTTGGGTTTTTTGGGTTATTTTCGAATTGTTAAAATTTTTTCCCGAACTTTTTGTTCTCGTCTTGGATTTATTTTAATTGCTGCTTTTGTCGGCGTAACGTTACTATTAAGTATTCCACTTAATTCTGGAACGTTTCTTTGGTAATATATTTTGGCTTTAAGGTTTTCCAGTTCGAAAAAAAGCGTATTTTTTTTTGTATAGCTGATTGCTTTTCTGGGTCCTTTATAAAGGTTAGCTAAATCCGTAAATCGGTAATTATTTTCTGGCAATACTTTTCCATTATTCTTTGGATTAATTCTTTCTACGTTTAATAATCGTATTATTCGTAATAATATTAAGATTTATATGCAGGGCAATATTTTCTTTTTGGTTAGCTCCTAATAGCTGCCAGTTCGTCGATCTTTTCCATTATTGCGGCTTTTCGTATATGTCGATACTATTTTTAATCTCTAGGATTACTTCCAATTCGATTTTTAAAATCGAAGCATTATCGCTATATACGTATAATTCATCGTACGATATATTCTTTTTCGTCCTCGTATATCTCGTACTGTGGTTATCGATAGCTAACCGCATAAAGCTTTCCGTGCCGATCGGGTTTTTCTAGGCATAGGTTTTCGTCTTATTTTCGGTATTTCTTTAACTATATATTAAGCACTAACTAGTTGTTTTTCTGTTGCCGTTTCTGCTATATACGGGTAAGTAGCTTATCGTCGTTTAACTTTTTCTATCCTTCGTACTTTTATAATTACTAGGTAATAATAAATCCAGTAATTCTGGTTTTTTTAGCCTTTTTAGTTTTTGCCTAAACTAACTTTTTTGCTTTTTTTATTTCCTGTTGCATTTTTGGTAAAGGGTTATCGTTATTTTTGGCGCGGATTATATTAATCGTCTTTTTATTACCAGGTTTCTTTTTGTATTAATTTTTAAAAACTGAAACCTAATATATCTTTTTCGAGCTTTTATACTTTCGCGCGATATATCCGGGCTTACCGTAATTGTAGCAAGTAAAAAACTTCTTATTTTTCGATTAAATAGCTTTTAATTTTATAAATCCTGGTTAAATTTTATAAAAGGTGGAAAACGTAAAACGCTTTCGACCTTAGTTAACTTTTTGGAATTTGAACCGTAACGCAAATTGTTTATGTCGTTCTTATCGTCGTTTAAATTACCGATTATCGATTTTCATAACTTCCGCGATATATTTATCGAATACGTTAAATTGTTCGATTTTAATAATTTCGTTTTTAGCGTTATTTTTTAGCTTTTTATAAAAAATGTCGATTAAGGTATCGTCTTTATCGTTAACCCATCCTGCTTTAAATATAAAGTTTCTGAATTCGACGGCATATTTAAAAGCTGGTTTCTTTTGTTTAAGCTGTAAAAGGTTTTATGCGGTCTTTCGTTCCGCATCCGGGTTATCGAAGTTATTTTTAAGCTTTTGTTCGAAATTAGCGTAATTTTCGAAAATGTTTTTGGTAACCGTTTTTTGATCGTTTTTTGTATTTTCCAGGTAATTGCGCAATATAGGTTTAAATTAATTTAAAACGTTCCTTTTTAAGAACTTTACCATAACAAGGATTTTGTCGGCGTTACCTTCGATCCTTTTTAATTATAAATATACTTTAACCTAAGTTAAAAAGCTTTAAACGTTTTTTATACTATCGTAAGGTTCGGGTTTTTTAACTTTAAGTTTTGGAATAACGGTTATTAATATCGAATCGATTAAGGCGGCGGTTCGATTAATAAGCTATTAAATGCAAGGTCGAATGGGTTCAAGCCTTATTTTCCAGGCTGAGCCAAATACACAGAAAATCATTACACGATGTAATTTGCACGATAGATACTATACCCAGTA
>QJNY01000932.1:0-13381 GCA_004155945.1 Monosporascus sp. mg162
TTTTTTAAAAAAAAAAAAAAAAAAAAAAAAAAAAAAAATTAAGTACCTTTTAACGAATAAATTAACAGGGTTTATAAAAAACGGAACTAAATCCTAAATTTTTAAACGTTTTAATAAATTCCTTTTACCAAAATAAAGGTAATTCCCTTAATCCATATAATACCTTTTTAATTAAAAGAATTTTGTTACGATATAAATATTTTAAAAGTATTTTTATATATATTTTATAAGGTAGGTTAGCATTAACGAAAGCGTTTACCGCATTATATTGCTTAAACTTTAAGTCGAATTTAACCGTAATAGCAATTAAGGTTTTAAATAATTTTTTAATTAAAGTAGATACGTATATATTGCTATAAACGTTTTTTAATTATTAATCGCCCCGTAGGACAAAACGTACCTTATATTTTTATAATTAATTATGTTTATCGAATTTATAAATATATATTTATATATATCTTAAAACTTATTTCTTTTTAGTAAAAGATTAATTAATAACTTTTTAAAATTATATCTTTTTATAACTTTATAAATAGGCCTTTTCGGCCTTACGAAATAATTCCTTTAACAGATATATATTTAATTTTTTATAGCTTTACGACAGTAACGGTAAATCGCGCTTATATATTAGGTTTCGTAACTTAAGGATTTTATGTATTTTCGTATCGAAACCTTTTCGATTAAGGTAACGCGTATTTCGGATAATTATTTTCCTTAAATTTCCGTAATTTACCGGCCGATTTTCGATTATATTAACAAAGTAAGTTAATTATTTTACGTTAAACGCGGCTTTTTATATTTTGTAATCGTACCGATAACCATTTTTTTTGACGTAAAACGTACGGGAAGCTTAGGTTTACAACTCGTAAAATATCTTCGTTTTTTACCGGTACTTTAAGTTAAATAAAACGATAAAAACTTAAGGTTATTTTTATTACTTCAGCTAACGTATTAATCGTAATAATTATTAAAGCAAACGTTAATAAAGATAATAGGTTAAAAAATGGAAATAGTTCGAATATAGCGATTATATAAAGGTAATCAATTTTATAAAAGCAAATTTATTTTTCCCCATTCCGTACGTTTCGTACGCCTGTATTATTTTGGAGCTACTTTTTTTGTTTAACCGGTAGTTAAATTATTTTGTTCAAATTTTCGTCTTTTTTTTATATTTGTATATTTAAATAACTTAAACCTTAATTAGGTAATTTTATTTATTGCAGTAACTTTTGTAACTTTTTTTTCTATAACGTATAAAAAGTCGTTTTTAAGTTTTTGATATTACTTAAAAAAGTAACCTTTTCGTTAAATAATACGTTTCGAATGGTAATAACCTTATTAATTATTGGTTTTTAAATATCGTAAATATTCGTAAATCGGTAACCGATAAAAAACTTAATCCATGCCTTAAGGTTTAACTTTTAAAATCTCTATTTTTTCTTTATAGTAATAACTGTTATAGCATAGGCCATATAGCTATATATTCGTAAATAAGTTTATTAAGGCTTCCGATTAAATATTACAACGCCGTCCTTATACGCCAAGTAAATATAATAAACCTCGTATGGGTTTTGCCAAAAAAGTACGTATTTAAGGGTACGGTTATATAGATATATTGCCGCTTTAAAGATATATACGATTAAAAACGAGGGCAAATTAACGTTATTTCGTATCGTAGTCGCTTTTTCCTTGATTATATCCCTTAAACGTTTTGTACTTTCGTTCTGGGCCTAGGTATGCGGTGTTAAAGGTTTAAGTTTGATATTAAAAGGAGGCGATTAGAACATGTTACGAAGTTGGTGATTTTTTAAGATTTCGTTATCGTATTCGAATACTTATAAGAAAACTTTGTTTTAATTTTTCAGAACCCCTAGGAAATATCGGAATATTGTAATTAATGTATATTGTTTTCGATTTTTTAGGTAGATATCCCAGACGTATTTTAAGTACTTGTCGGTTACAAATATAACGTATTTGTACCTTTTAAGGTTTTTTTTTTGGAAATCCGTAAAGTCGATGGCGATTCGTTATTTTAATCGGGAACCTTTTTTTTCGGCTTGCGGCGTATTTGCCTTTTGGCTTTCGCCTTGCCATATGTTTGGCATTCGACTGTTGTAGGACCTTTTAGGCGGACTTCCTTTGTATAGGATTATAACTAGGCGATTATTTCGAGCCTTAGGTATTTTAGTTTTAGGTACTATATCGTACCGTTACCGATTCGTAGGGGTTTTGCTGTATATAAGTTAACGTTTCGTCTGTAAGCTGCGAAAGCTATATAGGTAATTATTACGTTAATGTCTTCGATAACGAATTAATTAAACTTGTTTATTAACGTAGTAACTACTTGATTATATTTATTTCGAATAAAGTTGTTGGTTTCCCGGTTGTTTTACTAATACTTTTTCTTTCGGAGCTGCCGGAGAAATACTAAGTTGCATACGAAGTTTTCGTAGTGGGCTACGTTATACAAACGTAGCGCTTTAGGGCCTTTAGGGCTTTAAAGTAATATATTTATTTTTCCGTATCCTTTAATCGGGACGAAGTTGTTCTTTGCGTACATACCGTCGCCTTGGATCGTCGTCCTATAGTTTAGAAACTTATTGATTAGATTAAAGATATATATAATATACTCTAAATCCAAAATAGCCGAATTTTTTAAGGAGTAAAACGCGACGTTTATCGTACTGCGTTAATTAGAAATTAAAAAGTACGTTAATATTCGTTTTACTTTTTTTAGGAGTTAATTTATCTTTTAAGTAGTTAGTTTTTTTATAATTTTCGATAAACGGTTAATCTTTTCTTTTAAGGATTAATCGGAAGTAATCCGGTTTTGAACTAGTACTAAAATTCCCTTATTGGGTTTAAACTTTGCTGGAGCTTTGTTAAGGAACGCGTAATAGTATTAGGGTAACGTATGTCCAGGGTTTAGGTATGCTTTGTATCGAGTTCCTTATGCGTTTGACTTTTAGCGCTTCCGTTTGTTGCTGCTGTTGTTTCGGCTCGTTTGGGAACCTTTACAACTGCTTCGTTTCGGCCTTTTGCTAAAGGTTTTATTACGTGGTTGATTATTAATATCCTTAGTTTTTTTCTGATTAAGATCGTTTTAATTAAAAGAGTTTGCTGGAATTTTATGCAAAGTCGGGAATATTGCTTTAACGTTTCTTGTTAACTGTTATGGATTCGTTATAGTCCAGTAGTTTAAAAGGCTAATTTTAACTTTAGGTAATTAATCGGTTTTTTTTTTCGATATTATTTTACTTAATAAGCATAAATAAATTCGATTAACTAGGCATAATCGGCGCTATTACTATATATAATTAATTCGTCTAGATAACTAATATGGTTATTTCGGGAATTCCGTGGCGCTGGCCTTGGGCCATAATATTTTACTATTTCGTTATTTATTTATCGAATCTTTTAGCAGCTTTCGGAGTTTGCTTTAATCGTTTTTCGTATTCGCATTTAATATTTATAAATAATTGGCTGTTGTAAACCTTTTTTAATTATTGCAATTTAGCGTATTAGCTTTTAAAGTCGTTATCTAGGCTTAAGCAAGATTGCTTAATCGATAAGAAAACGCTATTAAAAACCTATTTTATAAGCTCGTTGGAATTTTTTCGGAAGGCTTTGTATTTTCAGTTTAAGTAGGTATAGGTCGCAAAAATTTTTTTGTAAGCTTGTTTGCCTTTAATCGTTATTTCGAAGGTATTTGTCGGATAGCTCGTATAATCGATTTTTTCGACTTATAGGGTTCCTTCGAAGGAGGCACTAGCTGCCCGCGTCGTTTGGCGAATTCGTCTTTTTGGATAGGAGGTAATAACGGATGTTATAGGTTTAACAGGCTATGGAACGTTCTGATCAGGATTAATATAGTCCTATAGGTTATATCCCTTGGCTCTGGTTTTGAATTCGTCCTTGAATTTGTCCCAGTTCTTAGAACCGGTATAGATAATTACGGACGTTGACGGTACGGTCGCAATTATGGCTAATAAAGCATATAGATAATTGCTACTAATGTATAGCCTATATCGTCTTAGCAACAGCTGATCAATTAATAGATAACACGAATTAAGCGAATGAGACTTTTAATTGTCAGATATAAGGGACATCAGTTGTGTTGTATTGATTGGCTAGTTGCGTACATTCTCGCAACGCGTTCTAATCTTTGAAGTAGTCTAGCCACGGAACATATATGCTCCGATTAGAGGGAATCTTATCGGATATGGGTGCTAGCGCACCCCTGCTAGCTGACAGTATTACTAACTCCGTCTGGATGGATCAGATGGATCCTTGTTGTGTATCGAAATATACTAGCTACAGGTGGGGCGCGTGTGGCCCTAGTGCGACGCGTTAGGGTTAGTGTTACACGGGCCAACCAATCAGGTGCATGGCAACGCACCATATGCCAACACGCCCTTTTGCGTTATACTGCACTTTAAAACTTTAGAAAAAACTACTTATTTAACACGTTCTGGGAATCGAACTTTGACTTCTGCAAAGGGTTGATAAAAATTGATGAAAAATTTAAGGAAATTGATGAAAATAATATATTGCTGCAACGCGGGATTGAACCCTGGTTTTCGAGTTAACAGGTGGTCTGTATGCTACTGCACTACGTGACCGTTTTCCTCATATTACCGTTCCGTTATAATTGCGGCGGATTGCGGAACCTACCTTTTCCGAGCGCTCCGGAGCCGATTGGCCGTTAGTATGTGAAAACAGCTGTATCGCGCCAGTTTGCTGCCGTAGAGGTTTTATGATTCCAAATAAGTAGTCCGTTTATTACAAGCAATACCAGTAAGTAATTAAGGTTACTGCTTTTTAGGTCCTTCCTTGCAAAAGGCCGAAAAGTAGGGATTTCGACCCGGCGGGTTTCGGGGACTCCTGCTAGCTGTAAGCTATATATCATAGTCGATTGACCGAGTCGCCGGACCCTTATTCGGTACCCAAACTCTAAGGGAATTTATGGGAAGTTAAAGCCCTGAAATTAATAAGTAGGCGGATGCTTTCGGGTAGTCGTAAGAAGAATGCCGCGGTTTAGGTTTTAGCAGAGAACGACCTTTTTCCCGTATAAAGAGAATCCAGCGGGACCATTCTTTTGCTAATTAAAGTTATTATCTTTTTGCAAGTACTTTTAAAGGCTTTCGAGATTTAAGTTGGTAATAAAATACTTTCGAGACCTAGGTTGGCGATGAGCTTTTCGTATGCCGTTTTATTTAAGGGCTTAGTGAAACCGTTAGCAGGATTTTCTGCGCTTTTTATATACTTAACTTTTATTCGGCTTTCCTGGATTTCCTGGCGAATGTAATAATATTCGACGCGTATATGGCGCTTCTTCCGTAATATGGCATTTTCTTTAGCCTATTTTTTCGTACCGTTGTTGTTTTTAAAAATGGTGATAGAATTTTCGGGTAGAAGGTTAAGCTTTTCGAGGAAGACGCGTATGCCCGCTATTTCGGTAGCTGCAGTACTTAGTATTACGTATTTAACTTTTAAGGTATATCTGGTGACAATTTGCTGCCGCTTCGACGTTTACGTAACCGGGGTTTTAGTTATAAATAAGACGTAACCAGTAATGGATTTAGTTATGTTAAAGTTATTTGCAAAGTTCGTATCGACCGCCATAAATAACCCCAACTTATTGTATGCAAAATGGAAATGCGATTCGTTTAGCTTTCGGTATCGGATAACTAACTTCGAAATACTTTTCAGGTATTTAGGAAAGCGTTTAATACATTTGCGGTATTTCGGAAATGGGTTACTTATAAATCGTACCTAGGTGGACGTTGTAAACGTTATATCGGGTTTCGTTATATAACTGGAAAAGTTAAACTTGTTAACAAGGCTTGTGTAATCGTAGATATCCTGTTTGTTAGCCGTACCTTCGAAACGGGTAGTATAGTTTAGGTATTTTTTGATAAAGGGGGTTGGTTTTGACCGTATATTGTCTATTCCCAGGCTCGCCAGCACCTTGTTAATATACTGTTCCTGGTCGAGGCGGACGTTACCCGTTTCAGATGACCGAATGATCCGTACCCCGAGGTATTAGTCTGCAGCTTCCAAATCGTTTATAGGGACGTTGCTGGCGATAGCGTCTGTTATATATCGTAGGCGGCCCGTATTAGGGCTATAAAGTAGGAAGTTATCGACGTGGGAAGCAATAATATTTCGGTTTTTCGGGTTGATATATATCGCGTTATTAGAAGTTAACGATTTGAAGTCGTATTTGACGAATATCGTTCGGACCTTTTTTTGCTATGCGGTACCGGCTTACTTTAACCTATAAAGAGGGTTTATTAGCTGGATAATTTTTTCTGGAGTGAAATTAAAGCGTTATTTTTTATCTGGGTAGGTATCGAAGTATTCCTGCAGCATAGGGAAACGTTTTATAAAAAAAATTTTCTCCAGATCGCCGTTAAAGTATGCAACGATAAAGTCGATCTGCTATATATACTACCTTATGGACGCTGCTAACGTTATAAATATACGCCAATGTACGGCGCGTGTAATGGTTGCAGCCGTTTCGTTATAATTTATGTCTTTGCGTTAAGTGAAACCTTTAACGTAAATACGGGCCTTGTACTTTTCCAATTCGCCCGTAAAGGTATATTTCTTCTTTAAGACTTATTTAGCATCGATTAGGTAACCCTTGGTTGCAGTTGCTGGACGGAAGACGAAAGTTTTTCGCTGTAGGTTATTTTTAATTTCCTTGTTAATAGTTTTAAGCTATATATCCCATTTAGGGTTTTCTATGACTTCTTTAAAACTGGGCCTATCGCCATCGACGTTAAGTAAGAATGGATCGCAAACGTTCCGTACATGCATTAATTTGTAGGTTTGTCGGATAGTGTATTAATTATCTGGAATTCCGTGGAAGAAACCGTTTTCCGAATCGTCGACAAAGTTGAAGTCATAGAATTCTGGATAGGGATCAGCGCTCTTTTGGATTAAGGCTTTTATGATCTTAAGGTTTTCGTTAAAACCTTTGCATTCGTACAGCTCTGGCTTAACTTTTTTCGGTTTGTTACGTTTCCGTTTTACGATCTTTTCGTCGTCTGTTTAGTCGTTTGATACGACGTTATTATTGCAGTTATAAACGCTAACGTTCTTTTTTCTGGGCCGATAACGGAGCCTGCGTTGCATATAGGGAAGTGAAGATCTTACAACGTCCTTTAAGTCGGGTGGTTCGTCTTTTTCACTTATAGCATTTATTTTTTCGTAAATTCGTACGTACGGTGTAACTAGGAAACGACCGCCTTTTAACAGTTAGACTTTATAGTTATAGGTGCTCTGATAGCTTAAAAACAGGCTTTTGACCTTTTACGCCTTTAGCTTTTCAGCTTTGATTCGGTGATTTTCGTCGATTAGGACAGTGCAGCAACTGCTAATGATACGTAAATAGGCGTTGTTAGGTTTTTTCTGATTATTCGCGTTATTTTTGGCTCTTAACGTTCGATCGTAATATTCCTACGGCGTAACGTTTTCGATCGTGGACTGCCTTATATAGTTGAATGTATAGACTGTTACCTCCATAACGTAATCCTAAAAGCAGGTTAGAATACGTATTTGGATAATTGTGGCGCGAGCGTTATTTTGGACGATTCGTATACTTCTTTCTGGAATACCGTTCTAGTACTAGTTATAAGAGCTGCAGTTAATTAATTTAACTTTTTCGGTATCGCAAAAGCTTTCGAACAGGTTTATTTCGAATTTCCTTTCTCCATCGATTCGGAAGGTCCTAACGGTTTTATTGTCTCGGGCTAGCCTGGTTTTGATATTTGTAATATAAGAGCAGAAATACTGTTACACCTCGTCCTTAGTTTTGTATGCTTTGAAAACTCGATGGCGGCTAACGTCGTTTATAATGAGATTGTAGTATGCGTTGCCGTCGATCGTAACGGGCTTAACTTGACCCACGTCATACCAGAAAAGCTCTCTAACGTACGTTCCACGTTCCTAGGGGTTTTTCGAGGGTATCTTGGTGATTTTGGCTTTATCATAAGCCTTGCAAACGATTGGTTCGACGTCTGATTTCTTTAGGTCTATTCCAGTAGTCATCTTGATGGTCCACTTTAACCGCTAATTGCTGGGGTGGCATAGACGGCGGTGCCAAAGAATAAGCTTTTTCATGATAGCTTTTGTTATCACAACCTTCCCATCGGCCATGGAGGTTTGGAAAGTTTTTAGCAGGTCGTTTATTTTACTTGTATTACGTTCAGCGCGTATCCCTATTAATTATTGTCGTTAGGGAGGTTTCTACGGAAGGCTCCTTGCGGCCGTAAGTCTATAAAAGAAAGCCGCGTTTCGGTACGTCGATCGTGGTCAGCTTCGTTCCGTTATTATTAATCAGGTAATTTTTATTAAAATATCCTCCGCGTTTATAGAAGATCTCGCCGGAGAATATACGTAACGGGAACGTCGGCACATATAGCGTATATCGCAGAGCTATAAAGTTGCATTCGCCCTTTGGACTTTTAAGGTTCTAGCTAACAGTACCGATCTTTTCGGCCTGGATAAGTTTTCCGCTAGTAACTATCATAAGCTTTCTGTCCTTAACGTCTAGCGATTAACCTAGAAGGTAATCCTTCGCGTTATTCGTAATAAACACGTTAGCTTCCGAGTTCTACAGTATCTCGCTACGGTTCCCCTTTTGTACGTTGTATAACTGGAGAATTATGGCTCGGGGTTTATCAACAGCATTGCCAGGAAGCTTCTTTGATGTACCAGCGCCTTCAGTACTTCCAGTGCTTCCAGATTTGGGCCCTTCGGGGCGCTAGGTATCACCTCCAGCGGCGACGGCGCCCTTTAAAGCAGTCACGCCTTTTGGCGCTAACTTCTGCTTCATAACGCGATCGAATAGCTCCATGATTTTTCTCATTTCCGATTAGTTAACTGCTGCAGAATAACCAGCCTGATACTTCTTCGGGGGCTGGTTGTACAGGTCTTTAAGGCCGTCTGGGATAAAACGCGCCTTTAATTAGCGCTACTAAACGTTATTGCTGTTGCTATTGTTGTTGGACCTGCCGTTATTTCGGCCGTTATTACGTTAATCGTTACGCTAATCATTACCATCCTTCTTGGGTTTACGGCAGTCCTTTGCCAAATGGCCGTATTTCTCACAGTTCCAACAAAGGGGTTCGCCCTTTGCATTTTATAAAAGCTTGTTACTGTTACTATTCTTCCCCTTATTATTGTTGTTGCCGTTGTTTCGGCCTTTCGCGTTATGGCTTTGGCCTTTAGGCTTATTGTTGTCATTGCTTTCGCCCTTTAGCTTCCTAACGCAATAATGGAACTTGCTGTTAAAGTTATCAATAAAGCGATGGATCGTATAGTCCGTTTTTCGTAGTACGGAACTGATTATACGGTACCAACTACTTGCCTTGTCTTCGACAGCAGTTAAAAACATAGTAACCTACTGATCTCTGCCCAGCTTTATGCCAGAATCCTTAACGTTTTTAACTAGCTTCTGGAATTTTGTAATGAACGCTACTGGGTCTTTGCTATCATAACGTAACTGGCTCAGTTCTTTCTATAGGGAACGTTAACGGGCTTTTTTAATAACGATATAGGTTTTACGAAAGGTTTTTAATATCTTCGTGCCTTTTTTGATACCAGTAATAAGCTTTAGAGGCGCCCGACGGGTAGTTTTCGTAATCGCTTTCGCTAGGCGGAACTTATCGAAGGTAAAAAGCTTTATTCCTTTCTTATAACTTATTTCTTCAAAAGCAAAGTCTAAGGCGTTCTTCCAAAGTTCCCAATTTTCCAGGCCCTTTAAGTAATTCTTTTTGTCCAGCGAGAAGTCGAAACGCTTTTAACGAAGTTTGGAATCCTTCTTTTTGGACTTTTTTTCCTTACGCTTTTTCTTACCCTTTTCGTTCTTATTCTTATCGTCGCGCTTCTTGCAACGTTTCTTTCGGTTATCATTATCGCTTAAATCGTTCGACTTACTGTCCGAATCGGAGTCCGAATCTTCTAACCATAAGAAACTGGACGAGGATAAGCTGCTGGAAAAGCTACTGGAGCTGTTTTCTCCGCTACCTCCGCCGCTACGTTTGTTTTTATTGCCACTGTTGCTGTCGCTGTCGCTTAATAAGGACGAAGGTGATAGCGGTGGTATGGCCAATCGAATTGGCGAAAGCGAGAACGTTCTTACTCGTAGGCCGATACCGGCTAGGTTGTGCCACTAATTTATTAGATTTATGGGATTCGCTGGGAAAGACGGTAACTTCGTTTCCTTTCCTTTTCCCTTACCCTTGCTGTCGGGCTTTAAAGGTTCTTTAGTATGCTCCGGACTTTTTACAACAGTCTGGAAGCTACCATTAAACCGATTAGTTGGCTTCGTCGGGCCGTTCTTCGCTAACGGTCCACTGCTAAGGTCGGAACCAAAACTTTTCGTTAATAACTCCTCGAATCGTTTAGATCTTTGTCTGTATAATTTGCTTATGTTGTAGCTCTACGGAATTCCTCTTTTAGGGCTTGCTGATCTCGTTTAGCCATTGTACGCTATTGTCGCTTAGTAGCTGTAATATCGGTTAGTTTCTTAACTTGCTTCCGTAAGTATTCAGCCTCTTGGAAAAGGCGTTCGCGCTTTAAGGAAATCTTTCTTAACTTGCTGAAGGAATCGTCTTTCGTAACACGAAAGTATTATTCTTTTGGAGATTGTTGCTTTGGGATTCTATTATATACATTTCAGCCTGAATAGACTCGTTCTTGTTGGCTTCTGCCGATTGCTAGACTTTAGGCCGGTCTTTTTCGTAACTTCGTGGCGCGTCTGCTGATAATCTCGTGGCGGGTATTTAACAACAGAAAACAGAAAAGCTTTAATCGCGATCTTCTTTCCAAAAGAACCGAAAAAATGCTACCATATAAAAATACGCAGAGCTTATCTAACTGTTATTGGTGTAATGATGTATGTATTACTAACTTCGTCTGGATAGATCAGATGGATCCCTATTGTGTATCGAAATATACTAGCTACAGGTAGGGCGCGTGTGGTCCTAGTGCGACGCGTTAGAGTTAGTGTTGCACGGGCTAACCAATCAGATGCATGGCAACGCACTATATGCCAACAGTAGTATTTCTTAATTTAGTATTCTGTTCGTAGTTGATACAGCATCGTAAATACGATTTTACCGTTTAGTTAGTTCGCTTTATCTGTCCGTTTGTTTAGGGTTTAAACATGTTGGATAGTTTATAATTTAATCCAAATTAAGCTTTTAGTTTTTGCTAGAATTTCAGAATAAAGATAATGCTTTTATTTGAAACAATTTCCATTAAAAATCCGTAGGTGCTGAAAATATGTCTAAGAGAAATGTATGCAAGTTGTTCTGTACCGGTATTCTTGTTATAAGGTAGGATATAAAAACATTTCGTAAATCGATTAGTTAACGATTACGAAGATATTATCGTAATAAATTTTATAGCTTGATCTTTTAATAAAGGAAGCTTAGTAATAAAGTTAAATATAATTAAATTCTATAACCGTTTGACGATTGGTAAAAGTTATAATTTTCCGTAAGATTTATGTCGTCGTGCCTTTTCTTTAGCGTAAATATTTTATTATCGTATTATCTATTATACTGAAGTTTTTATTTTAAGAAAGTAATATGTCCGTTGTAAAAGTTTTAGGGTTTTGTAAACTCTTAGATATCTATGTATCGGGTGTTCGTATATATCCCGTACTAGGTTTTTTTATAACATTTCAGGTACCTATACCTTATTTATTTGATACCTTGCTAGTTAATTAGTATTATATTATTAAATACGGTAATATATATTAGGTAGTATTGTTCGTATCGTAGCAATTTGTTGTTGCTTTAAGTATCTTTCGGGTGTAATATCGAAAATTGTTTATCATACTTTAACCTTATGTTTTTCTAGGTTAGGTCGTTTGTTAAATCCGTTTACTTTGCTATTTTCTAATCATTTTCGATGGATAATAACGTGATTTAATTTAAAAAGCTTTCTATATAACGTAATTAATTTCCGATAGATTTTCGTATCGTAAAAAAGTGTATAATGTTTTTGTGGTCCGTATATGCCTTAATCTGGTACCTGTTACTTCTGAGGTAATGTTTAAATTTCCTGGAAGCGTTAACAATAGTTAGGAATTCCTTATCGTAGATGCGGTAATATAGTTTTGCTTTATATAACGTGTGGAAATAAAACATAATAAGGTAAAGTTTTCTTTATTCGTTTCGATATCCAATTATAGCTTTTAAGATATAACTCGAAGTGTCAGTTTTTAACTTAACAAGTTGTTTTAAGTCGTATATGATTAGTTTTAATTTATTAAAAAAAAACGTCTTTAATTAGCTAAAAGGTTGTTTCTTTTTTTTTTTTTAAACTATTTATTTTTTCTAGTAAGTTCCGTAAATGTCATAGCCTTTTTGCTAAAGTTGCGTGTAAATCGTTGGTAATAATTGGCGAATTTAAGGAATACTTATATCTTTTTAATATTAGTAAGCTGTATCTAGTCCTTGATTGTTGATAGCCTTTTTAGTGTTTATGCGAATTTGTTCTAGCGTAATAATATGTTCTAAGAATTCGACTTCCTCTTTGTAAAATTGGTTTGTCTTAGTATTAACTAAAAATTTAGCGTTTCGCAACGTTTATAAGACTTAATAAACGTATTTTTCGTATTTTTCTTTTGACTCCGAATAAATAAAGAATACTGTCGAGGTAGCAAATAACGAAAATGTTTAAGAGCTTTTTAACATATAGTTTATTTTATGTTAAAAGATTGCCGGTATGTTGGTTAATTCTACAAAGGTAATTAGGTATTTATACAAGCTATATTTCGTCTCAAAAGCTGTTTTTATTCGTATCCATTTTTGATTCGCATTATATTATAGCTATTTCGAAGGTCGATAGCTGTAGACCATTTTGCTTCGTATAGGCGATCCTTTCTTTTAGAAATTAATGGTAACGGTATTTTGTCTTTGACGGTGATGCCGTTAAGATGTCGATAATCTATTACGAATCGCAGTTTTCTCCTATTTTTTGGTACGAAGAATAGAAGGTATCCGGCTGGTAATTTGGAACGCCGTATTTATCTTTTTCGAAGCTTGTTTTCGAAGTAATTGTGAAATATATGTAGCTTTACATAATTTAAGTTATATATCGGATAAAAGACAATACCTTTACCATCTTCCAGCATTATTTTATAGTTTTATTGCTATATTTTAGTAATTCAGTATTAAGTTCCTTATTAAATAACGTATCGTAAAATACTTTAGCAATTTATTTTAATAACGATTCGGGCGGTCGTTTTAAATCGTTATTTACTTGTTTAAATCGTACTTTAAGGTTAGCGATAATGCGTTAATTTTTCAGTTATGCCTTTTTTTTTTTTTTTTTTTTTTTTTTTTTTTTTTTTTTA
>QJNY01000933.1:0-13299 GCA_004155945.1 Monosporascus sp. mg162
GCTTACCAAATTGTTGCTTTTTTCCGCACCAATTTGCAGAGCCCCGGTATCGATTCCTGCTTTTTCTGCACCAATTGGTAGAGCGCTTACCCAAATTCTGTATTTTTCCGCACTAATTTGCAGAGCTTCGCTGGCTTTCCCTTTTTTTCTGCACCAATTGGTAGAGCGCTTACCAAATTGTTACTTTTTTCCGCACCAATTTGCAGAGCCTCGGTCCCGCTTCCTGCTTTTTCTGCACCAATTGGTAAAGCGCTTACCAAATTGTTGCTTTTTTCCGCACCAATTTGCAGAGCCCCGGTATCGATTCCTGCTTTTTCTGCACCAATTGGCAAAACGCTTACCCAAATTCTGTATTTTTCCGCACCAATTTGCAAAGCTTTGCTAGCTTTCCCTCTTTTTCTGCACTAATTGGTAAAGCGCTTACCAAATTATTGCTTTTTTCCGTACCAATTTGCAAAGCTTCGGTTCCGTTTCCTGCTTTTTCTGCACAAATTAATAAAGCGCTTACCAAATTGTTGCTTTTTTCCGTACCAATTTGCAAAGCGTCCATACCGGTTCCTGCTTTTTTTGCTTAAATTAATAAGGCGCTTACCAAATTGTTACTTTTTCCCGCATTAATTTGCAAAGCTTTAATTCCGTTTCCTGCTTTTTTTACGCAAATTAATAAAAAACTTATTAAAATTCTGCTTTTTTCCGTACCAATTTACAAAACCTCAGTCCCACTTTTTGCTTTTTCTGCGCAAATTAACAAAAAGCTTACTAAAATTCTGCTTTTTTCCGTACTAATTTATAAAGCGTCCATATCGGTTTCTGCTTTTTCTGTTTAAATTAATAAAACGCTTACCAAAATTCTGCTTTTTTCCGTACTAATTTATAAAACGTCGTTAGTATCCCCTTTTTTCCTGTACCAATTAATAAAACGCTTACTAAATTGTTGCTATTTCCGTAACAATTTACAAAACTTCGGTTTCGCTTCCTGCTTTTTCTACACTAATTAGCAAAGCGCTTACCAAAATTCTGTTTTTTTCCGCTTCAAATTATAAAACGCTTACCGAATTATTACTTTTTCCGCTTCAATTTATAAAGCTTCGGTTCCGTTTCCTACTTTTTCTGCACCAATTAACAGAACGTCGCTAACATCCCCTTTTTTTCTGCACCAATTAATAAAACGTTTACTAAATTGTTATTTTTTTCCGCATTAATTTACAAAGTTTCGGTCCCGCTTTCTGCTTTTTTTGCGCAAATTAACAAAACGTTTACCAAAATTCTGCTTTTTCCGTACTAATTTGCAAAACGTTTATATTAATTCCTATTTTTTCTGCCTAATTTAAAAAAGCGCTTACCGAAAATCTGCTTTTTTCCGCATTAATTTTTAAAACGTTCGTACCACTTTTTGCCGTTTCTGCACCAATTAATAAAGTACTTACCAAGATATTTATTTTTTCGGTAACAATTTGCAATACCCAAATCCTGCGTTATGCCTTTTTTGCGCTAATTAATAAAGCGCTTATTAAAATATTATTTTTTTCGGTACCAATTTATAAAACGCTATTTGTTATCCTTTTTTTTTGCGCCAATTATTAAAACGTATACGAAATATTTCTTTTTTTTTTCCAATTTTGTATAACTTTTATACCGCTTATTCTTTTTGCTATACCAATTAATATAACGGTTTTTAAAGCATTTTCTTTTTTCCGTATTAATTTATAAAACGTTTTATATTACCGTCTTTTTTTACGTTAAATAATAAAACGTTTACTAAAATATTTCTTTTTTTATTTTAATTAATAAAGTAACCTTATCGCTTTTTACTTTTTGTATAATAATTAATAAATCGCTTATTAAGATATTTCCTTTTTCTATATTAATTTACAAAATATTTCTTATTATTTACTTTTTTTGCTTTTATTATAAGAAATTTTATTAACATATATTCTTTTCTGCTTTAATTACAAAAGCGCTTTTGCCGTTTATTACTTTTCCTATATTAATTCCTATAACTTTTACCGATATTTATCTTTTTCTGCTTCAATTTACAAATTACCTTTCGTTCCTACCTTTTTCGGGTTTATTTAATAAAACGCTTATTTAATTATTTCATTTCCTATACCAATTTACATATCGTTTTATATTTTCTTACTTTTATTTCTTAAATTTGTTACGAACTTACTTAAATATTTTTTCCTTTTTTAATTTTTAAAGCCTTTCCAGCTTTTTATTTTTTACGCCCAAAATTATAACTTTTTTTAAAGCGCTTTTTTTTTATTACTAATTTGCAAAATATTCTTTACCTTCCGCCTTTTTTATATTATTTAATAAACGGCTTAAGTAAATATTTCCTTTTTTATTTAAATTAACAAATAATTTTCCAGTTTTAACCATTTTTATACTAATTATTAAAACATTTACAAATGGAAATTTTTTTCCTTTACTATTTTACGAAAAATCTTTATTTTTCGCTTTTTTTTGCTTTAATTAATATAATATATATTAAATTATTTCGTTTTCTTATACCAATTTACAAAAAATTTGTAACTTCCGGTTTTCCTTATATTAATTCGTAAATCCTAAACTAAAATATGTCTTTTTTTTATACCAATTTATAAAACGTTCTCGTTTCTTTTATTTCCCGGCTCGATTTATAAAATATTTATCTTAATTTCTTTTTTTTATTAATTTATAAATCGTCCGTATTTGCTGCCTTATTTTGTTTTAATTAATACGGCATATATCAAAATATTTCTTTTTTTTTTATTCCAATTTATATAATATTTTCAATTTTCGCTTTTTTAAGTTTTAATCGTAATCGTATTTTTTAATATCGCTTTTTCTTTATTTATATATATAAATTATTTCGCTTTTATTTCGTATTTAACCATTTAATTAAACGAATATTAATTTAATAATTTTCAAAATAAATAAATTTAATTTTTATAACGTTTTTTATTTTACGTACTTTTTTAATATTAATTAACGAAAGCTTTTAATAAAATATTTGCTTTTTTTTTATTAATTTACAAAACGTTTCCTTTTTCGCCTGTTTTTACCTTAATTATTAAACGTTTTAATAAATAATTCTTTTTCTTTAAAACGTTTTTTTTTACGTTTATTTTTACCTTAATTATTAAACGGTTTATTAAATCTTTTTTTTTTTTTTAAAGATACTATATACCGTTTATAACTTTCGCTTTTTATTATTTCGATTTAATAATCGCAAAATAGGAAATATTTTTATAAATATTTTCGAAATAATTTTTTTTAAATTAGTTAAAGTTTTATTTACTAATTAACCGGAATAAACGATTAAATTTCGGATTATTGTTTATATTTAAGTATTTTTTTTTCCTTAAAACTTCGCATTTTAAAATTATAATTTTTTAACTTCTTTATAAATTTAAATATAACGCTTTTTTTTACTGGCTTCTTAATATAATCGTAACTATTTCGCGGTATCGGTTACTGTCGTTTATATTATATTAAATCTCGGCTTATTTTTATCGTCCGTATTTCTAACATTCGGTATTTATTTACTTAAACTTTAACGTAACCTTTTAATCGCCGAATAGGTCGGCTAAATTATTAATAACGTTAATTATTATTATCGTTAACGGTTTCATATAATAATTATAATCGAACTTAATAATTACCGTCGCCTTATTTTTATATTTCGTATTATTTCCCGTAAAGTAATATACCGCCTTTCCGATTCGTACGTTTATTTTTCCGTAAACGGCAACCTTACAGCTTAACATTACGTAATTATCTTTAAAATATGCGTAAAAAAACTTAACCCGTAAAACTGTTTTATTATAATCGTTATAACTTATATTTTTTAGTATATAATATAACGTATAGTAATACGGTTATGCGTTTTTAATATGTATTCCGTAATTCCTAATTTACCGTTTAAGCAGGTCGACGGCTTGCCATAAACCTAACCTTTTTAAAACGTCCTGAACGTAACCGGTACTGTTTAATCTTTCGACCGTCGGTTTTCCCGCCCGTTAATTAACATATTACATTACATTTAAGGGCGTAGCGAAGGCCTAAACTTACAAAAATGCCAACAGTACCAGCAATTCGTCGATCATTTTCGCAGTATCCTTTTTGCCCGACGGATGCCGGTAAATAATAAACTCGTTTACCGTTATCCGCTCGTTCCCGTACCACTTGTAACCGTAAAAACTTTTATAGACCCTGGCAACCAAGATACCGTAAAGGTAATAAATCTTACGTAACGTTAGCTTACCTACGAAAACTACGTACGTATGCTTAAAGCCGTACTAACCGGGCCGGATCCCGTATTCCAGTTTAAAGTTCGGAATACGGAAGCCCTTTTTTAACGCCAAGCCGACGTAATTTTCGAAATAATCCTTATAACAACGTAACTTTACCGTACCCCGCGATACTTCCGAAACCTCGACCGCCTCCTCCTAGCCCTACGATTTTATTCCGTACGTTAACCCTTAATCTGCCTTTTCGACCGCTTTACGTTACCGATTTTATACGTCGTAACAAATAAACCCGCCCCTTTAACAGGCCAAACCGGATACATTTCGGCCATATTTAACTTTTATAATTTATCCGGTACGTTAACGCAAACTTAACCGATTTTCTATTAATTAATACGCGAAAATCCCTTAATCCTTTATATATATATATATACTTATATAAAAAACGTTTCTTTTTTACCGGCCGCATATCTTTACTAATTAATTCGAAAAAATAACGAATTATCGGCTTATAACTAATAAATTTCAAAATAAAAATATAATTATTTAGTTAATTACGTATAACATTATTCCATATATATTACGTAATTAACGTAAACTTTTATATTTTTTTCTTATATTAATTAACAAAATATTTTTTTCTTTTAAAAATAAATCCCAACTTTTATTATTATAATATTTCCGTTACGTATCCGTAATTTAAACGCGTATTTACCGTAAAAAAACTTTCCGCCATAAGTTTAAATATACGTTTTTTATTCGTTACTAAAACGCACTTTAATCTATTAATATATATAATACGTTTATAAAGCATTTCTTTTAACCGTACATATATATATATTCGCTATCGCTTTTTAAACGAAAAAAAAAAAGATTAACAGGTAAAAAAAAAAAAAAAAAAATAAAAATAATAAATTTAATAGTTACTTTATTATTCCATATCTTTTTATTTACTAAATAATAAAATAATATATTTTAATTAATAACTACTTTATTTAATTACGGTCCATTTACTAAAAACTTATCGTTATTATTTTACTAAAATCAAGTTTCTTTTACCGCATAATCGTTTACAATATCTTTATAACGGCATCTATTACGTATAAAACTATTTTATTTACGAAACCTTTCGCCATTTTCTCCGTACACCTTTAAAAATCTTCGTTATTATCTTCGGCGTTATCGTCCCCGGCGTTATCGTCCTCGTTATTATTTTCCTCGGCGTCGTTATTATTCGCCCCGTCGTTATCTTCATTTATGTCGCCGTCCGCCGCCCCCGCCTTTTTAGCAACATTCCAAACGTTTACCCGGGCCAAATACTTTTCCTTTTTACATTCGAAACATATTTTCGTATAAATAATAATTTAAGCCGAACAATCAACTACCAAGCCGGCGACGTCGTCCAACGCCCGGATAATAAATTTCTTGCGGGATATCGCCGGGTTAAAAAAATGGACGTATTCGGTACTACTGCTACTACGGAACGTACCGTAACTGCCGGAAAACCAATATCGCCTTATAACTATATCGAAACGGCCGTAACCACCATTCTTAATCTTAAGCCCGTAACTATAACTATCTTTTTTCCAAGCCAAAATTATTTTAACGTTCGGAATCGCCTTATCCATAAAAGGCCCTCCCAACCTAAAAACGAAACCTAAAATAACGTTCTTATATTCAAAGCTCTTAATAACGTCCGACTTCCTTTTCTAAATAATCTTTTTTAACCGTCCGAACGGTAAACCGTCGAAGCCGCCCTCGTACTTAAACATCTCTTCCCAAAACGTCTAAAAATAATACATACCAAAATCTCCCAACAAATCCGGCTTCCGGCAATTATTAACAACATTCCTAACCCTTACCCCCCCTTCTCCCCCTTTTTCCCTAAATATAATATAATAAAGTCAAAAATACTTACAAAAAACCTATTAACGCAAACGTTTTTTTAATACTCCTTTAAAAAATCTCCATGCCGCCGCCCGGTCTCGAAATAAGTTACTTATTAATCAAACGTTTCGCCTTAATAAAATGGTCGCAATAATAACGCATACAAAAATAATAACGCGCAACGTAAATACCGAAAAAATACTTAACTTTCAAAACCCCATTAAATTAACACTCAAAAATATAACATCGCCAGGAACCGCCTTCAACCTCGGTTAACCCGACGTCCTTAACCCGGTAATTCTTAATAACGTATCCGTACCCGAACCTTTTACCGAACAAACCCGGTAGCTCCCTCGCCGAAGCCTCGATCTCGATAATAATCTCCCGTACGACTCCTTCTAAATAAACCCTAACCAATCCCCCTTAAACAACTATTCTTCCAACGTCAACAACAAATACGTTACCTTCTCGTATCCTATCCGGAAAATAAAACAAAATAAAAAATAAAAAATAAAAAATAACAATTAAAAATAAAAATTAAAAACTAAAAATCACTTACTACCTTAACCGTTAACCCCAATACCTATACCGCTTATAACTAGTTATACGTCGACTACGTCCAACCGTAATAAAAACGGGCCCGTATTTTGCCAATTAATATAAAATATAATATTTCTTTGCCGTCAATCCCAAAAACTAATAATAAAAATATTTATTTATATAATAACGTTTTTACTAATTAACGCGTTTTAATTAAGCGCGTCGAAAGCGCCTTAAAGTAAATATTATTATAACAACAAAAAAAAATAATTATTACAACAGGCCCTTTTTATAATTACTAATATTTTGTTTTACTAATTAATAAAATATCTTTTTTATTTTAAAACGAATTTTAATTTTTATTAATATAACATATTTATTACGTATCCGTACTTTTAACGTATATCTACAGTAAAAAATTTTCTTACGTTTAAATAAATATACGTTTCTTTTTCGTTAACAAAAAACGTTTTATTTTCGTAAAATATATATTATTTTCGCAAAATAAATCTTTAAATAAATATATATATTTATATTCGCGTTATCGTTACCTAAAAGGAAAAAAAAATAATTAAAAAATAATATAAAACTTAATATTTAACGTTTTTAAAATTTTATTTTATTAATTAATAAAATAACGTATCTTAATTAACGAATTATTTTTAATATAAACCTTTTATTAAAACTTTATCGTTATTACTTTATTAAAATCTAATTTCTTTATCTACTTAATCGTTCGCAGAATTTACGTAACGGTATTTATTACGTATAAAACCTTTTACGGAACTTTTTGCTACGTTTCCTAAACTTTTTTAAACGTTTTTCGTATCGTTTTCGGCATTATTATCCTCGATATTATCGGCCTCGTTATTATCGTTTTCGGCGTCGTCGTTTTTATCCGTATCGTCGTTGCCTTTATCCGTATCGCCGTCCACCGTACCCGCCGCCGTTATTTCGGCGTTCCGGACCTTTAACCGGGTAAAACGCTCTTTTTTACGGCATTCGAAACATATCTTCGCGTAAACGGTATCCTAAGCGGAATAGTCGGCTACCAGGCCGGCGACGTCATCGAACGCCCCCGTAATAAATCTCTCGTAAGGCGTCGCCGGATTAAAAAAGTAAACGTACTCGGTACTATTACTACGGAACTCGTTATAGCTGCCGGAAAACTAATATTATTTTACGGCCATATCGAAACGACCGTACCCGCCGTTTTCGATTTTTAAACGGCAGCTATAAATATCTTTTTTTTACGCCAGCATTATTTTCGCATTTAAAAACGTTTCATTTATACCGCGCCTTCGTAACTTAAAAACGAAATTTCGAATTATAATTTCGTATTCGTCGCTTTTAATAACGTCCGGCCCCCTTTCCCGGATAATCTTTTTTAACCGTCCAAACGGCAAGCCGTCGAAGCCGCCGTTATATTTGAACATCTCGTCCCAAAAAGCCCGGAAATAATACATACCGAAATTTCCGAACAAATCCGGCCTTTCGCAATTATTAACAATATTTTTCCGTACGCGCTTTTTTCCTAAATACGGTATAAAAAATTTAAAAATACTTATAAAAAACTTATTAATACGAACGTTTTTTTAATCGTTTTATACGAAATTTTTAACCCGCCGTCCGGTTTCGAAATAAATTATTCGTTAATAAAACGTTTCGTTTTAATAAAATAATCGCATTAATAACTTATACAAAAGTAATAACGCGTAACGTAAATACCGTAAAAATATTTAACCCTTAACCCCGAAACCGAACCCTTAAAAATACGGCATTACTAAAAACCGCCTTTTTCCTCGGTTAACCCGACATTTTCGACCCGGTAATTCTTAATAACGTACCCGTACCCGAACCTCCTGCCGAACAGGCCCGGCAGCTTCCTCGCCGAGGCTACGACCTCGACGATGCACTCCTACGCAAGCCCTCCCCGGTACACCCTGCCCAGCTCCTCTTAGACCATTATCCCCCCCACTTCCCACGTCAGCAACGACTACGTCGCCATTTCGCATCCTGTCCGGAAAACAACACAAAACGAGAAGAAAAAAAAAAAATTTAAAAAAAAATAAAAAAAAAAATAAAAATACCTACTATTATAGCTGTTTTCTCCAACACCCGTATCACTTATGGCTGCCTATACCTCGACCGCGCCCGACCGTAATAAATAGAAGCCCGTATTCTGCTAATTAATATAAGATATAACGTTTCCTTTTTATCGATATCGGAAACTAATAAGTTAAATATTTATATTTATATAGTAACGTTTTTACTAATTAACGCGCTTTAATATAGCTCGTCGAAGGCGCTTTAAAGTCGGTATTATTATAATAATTAAGAAAAATAATATATATAATAATAAACAAAACCGTTTTATAATAACTAATATTTTCCTTTATTAATTAACAAAATATCCTTTCTTATTTAAATCGAATCCCAATTTTTATTAATATAATATTATCGTTATATATCCGTAATATTAACGTATATTTACGGCAAAGAATTTTCCTAAGTTTAAATACAGGGTTTTTTATTCGTTATTAAAAGGCGTTTTATGTTATTAAAATATATACCGCCGTCGTAAATCAAGGAAACGATAAAAAATATACATATATATACAAAAAAAAGAAGCCGTAAGGAAAAAAAGGGAACGAAGAATTTTATACGTACCTTAACGTCCGATAACCTTTTCTTTATTAATTAATAAAGTAACGTATTTTAATTAACGAATAGTTTTTAATATAATACTTTTATTAAAAACTAATCGTTATTACTTTATTAAAATCCAGTTTTATTACCGCCTAGTTATTTACGGAACTTACGTAACAGCATTTGCTACGTATAAAACCCTTTATTTAATTACTTGCCGCTTCCCCCGAACTCTTTTAAACGTTTTTAACGTTATTATAATCCGCGTCGTTATCGTAATCCGCGTCGCCGTCGTTATCCGTATCGTTTTTTTTATCAATATCGTTCTTTACCGCCGCTTCCGGCGTTACTTCTATTACGTTCCCGCCATTTAATTAGGTCCGGGTTTTTTCCCTTTAATATTCGGGACATATTTTTATATAAGTGGAACCTTATACGGAATAATCGGTTACCAGGCCGGCAACGTTATCCAACGCCCCGGCAATAAGCCTTTCGTAAAGCATAACCGGGTTAAGAAAATGGACGCATTCGGCGATCTTACGGCGAAATATACAGTAACTGCCGGAAAACCAATGTCGTTTTACGACCATAACGAACCGGCCGTAACTACCGTCCTAAATTTTAAGCCCGTAAGTATAAATATTTTTTTTTTAAGTTAATATTATCTTCCTATTCGAAACCGTTTCGTTTACCGCGTTATATTTTAAGCCGATAATAAAGCGTCGTATAAAACTTTGGTATTCGTCGCTTTAAACAAACTCGGTTCCCCCCTTTTAAATAATCTTTTTTAACCGTCCGAACGGTAAATTATCGAAACCGCCGTAATAATCAAATATCTCGTCCCAAAAAGTCTGGAAATAGTATATATAGGGATCGCCCAGTAAGTCCGGCCTTTAACGGTATCAACAACGTTCCCCTTTTTCCCCAGGTACGGTATAACACAGTTAAAAATACTTATAAAAGGCCCAATAATACGAACGTTTCTTTAATCATCCTTTACAAAGTTTCCAAATTGCCGCCCGGTTTCGGAATAAACTACTTGTTAACGGAACGCTTCGTTTTAATAAAGTAATCGTTATAACAGCGTATATAAAAGTAATAACGCCCGACGTAAATGCCCTAAAAGCCCTTAATTTTTACCCCGTATATCGTATCCTTAAAGATGCGGCATCGCCAAAAACCGCCTTCGTTCTCGGCCAACACCCAATCCTCGAGCCGGTAGTTTTCGATAACGTATCCGTACCCGAATCTTTTACCGAACAGGCCCGGCAGCTCCGTCGCCGTGGCCTCGACCTCGACGATAAACTCCTCCACACGTCCTCCCTTATACATCCTGGCCAGCCCCCCGTAAACGACTATTCCTCCCGCGTTAACAACAAACACGCCCCCGTTTCGCATCCCGTCGGAAACCAAAAAAAGGAATAAGGGAAAAAAAAAAAAAAAAAAAAAAAAAAAAAAAACACCTACCGCCCGGGCCGTTATCGGCAACATTCGTACCGCTTATCGCCGCTGCTTATACGTCGACCGCACGTCCGACCGGGATAAAGGAGGTAAAAGGCCGCGCTTTGCTAATTAATGCGGAATATAACGCTCCTTTCCCGCCGGCGTCAAAGTCTAATAATATAGATTTTTAAATAATAACGTCTTTACCAATTAACACGTTTAATATAATTAACCGAAATGTTTTTAATATAACTAAATATTATTATAACAACTAAAATAAATAATACGCAACAATAAACCCCTTTTATAATTACAGGTATTTTCTTTTATTAATTAACAAAATATTTTTTTTTATTTAAAAACAAATCCTAATTTTTAATAATATAATAGTTCCGCTATATATCCGCAATCTTAACATATATACCGCAAAAAATCTTCGTAATTTTAAATACGATTTTTTAAAAGCTTTATTTTTTTTTTTTCCTTTATTTTTAAAAACGTTTAATGCTTTTAAAGTATATACCGCCCTAATAAAGCAACTTTTTTAACGAATATATATATATATATATATATATTCGTTATCGTTCCTTACTGCAAAAAAAAAAAAAAGTTAAAGTAAATTAAAAAAACTTTATACTTATTTTAATATTCCATAACTTTATTTTTATTAATTAACAAAATAACGCATTTTAATTAACGAATAATCTTTAATATAATGCTTTTATTAAAAGCTTATCATTATTACTTTATTAAAGTCCAATTTTTTTTACCGCTTAATCGTCCGAAAAATCCGCGTAAACGGTATTTATTATATATAAAACTTCTTTACAAAACTTTTCGCCATTTCCTCCAAGCTTTTTTAAGCGTCCTCGGCGTTATCGTAACCCGCGTCGTTATCGCCGTTATCCGTATCGTCGTCTTTATCAATATCGCCTTTTACCGCCACTTTTATTACGTTCCCGCCATTTAACCAAATCCGAACCCTTTCCCCCTTATATTCGAAACATATTCTTATATAAATAAAACCTTAAGCGGAATAATCGGCTACTAGGCCGGTTATGTCGTTTAACGTCCCGGCGATAAACCTTTCGTAAAACGTAACCGGGTTAAAAAAACGGACGCACTCGGTACTACTTTCGCGAAACGTACCGTAACTACCGGAAAACTAATATCGTTTTATAACTATAAAAAACCAACCGTAACCGCCGCCGTCCTAAATGCTAAGCCCGTAAATATAAATATCCTTTTTTTAAATTATTATTATCTTTACGTTCGAAAACGCTTTATTTACCGCGTTATATCCTAAGTTCGAAATAAAACGTTTAACGAAACTTTAATATTCGTCGCTTCCGGTAACGTCCGGCCCCCTTTCTTAAATAATCCTTTTTAACCGTCCGAGCGGCAAACCGTTAAAGCCGCCGTTATATCCGAACGTCTCGTCTTAAAAGTTCCGGAAATAATACATACCGGAATCGCTTAACAAATCCGGCTTTCGACCGTATTAATAACGCTTCCTTTCCTTTTTTCCCTAAGTACGATATTATACGGTTAAAAATACTTACAAAAAACCTAACAGCATAAACGCCTCTTTAATCGTCTTATACAAAATCTTTAAACCGCCGCCCGGTCTCGGAATAAGCTACTTGTCGACGGACTACCTCGCTTTAATAAAGTAATCACGGTAACAACGCATACAAAAGTAACAACGCCCGACGCAAATACCTTAAAAACCCTCAATCCTTACCCCGTACATCGTATCCTCGAAAATGCAGCATTACCAAAAACCGCCCTCGTCCTCGGTTATCACCCCGAATTCGACCCGGTAATTCTTAATAAGATATCCGTACCCGAACCTTTTACCGAACAGGCCCGGCAGCTCCGTCGCCATAACCTCAACCTCGACGATAAACTCCTTCATACGTCCTCCCCTATACATCCTAACCAGCCCCCCGTAAACAACTATTTTTCCGACGTTAACAACGAACACGCCGCCCTTCTGCATTCCGTCGGAATCCAAAAAAGGAAATAAAATCAAAAAAAGAAAAAAAATACTTACCGCCCGGGCCGTTATCGGCAATAACCATACCGCTTATCGCTACTACTTATACGTCGACCGCACGTCCGACCGTAATCAAAAAAATGCCCGCATTCTATTAATTAGTACGGAATATAACGTTCCCTTTCCGGCGGTATCGAAATTTAATAATCTAAATATTTAAATAATAACGTTTATACTAATTAACGCGTTTTAATATAACTTATCGGCACCTTTAATATAAATATTATTATAACAGCCAAAAAAAATAATACGTAACAATAAACCTTTTTTATAATTACAAATATTTTCCTTTACCAATTAACAAAATATTTTTTCTTATTTAAAACAAGTTCCAGTTTTTATTAATATAACACTTCTGCTGCATATCCGTAATCTTAACGCCTATATATCGCAAAAAATCTTCTTTCGTAATTTTAAATACATTTTTTTGGTTTTTTTTTTTTTTTGCTTTTTTTTTTTTTTTTTTTTTTTTTTTTTTTAGGTTTTTAA
>QJNY01000934.1:0-13279 GCA_004155945.1 Monosporascus sp. mg162
CCCCGCACTGCCCCGCATGCGTCCGGGAAGACCTTGTGAGCAACGGCTAGTCTGGGGATCGAACCCAGCACTGAGGCGTCACCCACCGTCATGCGATCATTATGTTACGGCTGCACCATACCGTTGCGCCAGGGGCAAAAGATTGGCGGAATGATCGCAATTGTGGCAATCATTCTGGTGCTTGCAGCTGCATATATACTGGAGCTGTCACGGTACTCCCAATCCGTAACAAATATGTACATATATAGTAAGAATACCGCATGCCCTAAGGGCGATACGGCGTATGAATAATAATAATAATAATACTATCAGGTTTAGTAAAAGTTTTTTCGTTTTAACCGAGCCAGTAATCGTTATTTTTCTTAGCTTGTAAGTAAATTGAACAATCGATTTCAGTATAAGCCGAGAAATAAAAACGAACATACCCGCTAATAGAGTTTGTTTCGGGTTTTTACCTTTAAAATATATTACCTACTTTAAACGTTTGCTAGATTTAGAGGATTTTTGCCTATAGTTATTAAATTTAGAGCGTAACTGGCTATATTCGTTATATATTTCGCACTTTTACACATTTAAATAGTGTTCGTATCCTAACTTTATAGCTAATCTAAAAGCTAGGTATCTAGGATAATACGTGCAAGTCCTAATTATTTAATTCTAGAAAATCGTGCAATGTTTGTATTCTGAGTTGCCGCTTAATTTATAATAGGTCGTCGTAATAATATATTCCTGTTAGAAGACGATAAAACTAACTTTTTTTTTTCGCTTTTATAATCTTTTTTTTATTCAACCGCTTAGGTTTTTTTAATGTTAAAAAATCTCTTTTTTTCGAATTTTTTTTAATTTAAAAACGATATTCGTTTTCATAATAACCTTTTTTGCTACAATTAAAACATTTAATATTTAAACTTAACGTGCCATAGAAGCGAACGGCGCACACAAGCGAGCGGCTCATTTCTCAGCACCTCGCAACAACACACTTAAATTACTCAACTACAACACTTCAAATTAACTCCAATCAATCGTATTCTCTTTCGTCGACCATATCTACAGCTTCTAGACAAGTGCACGCATTATGTCTTACCTCAGCTAGCTCAGGCCTCGCTGGCTAGTTCTCCAATTTTTTCAAAGTTTTCAATGTACTGCGCCAAGACGCTAGAAATTAACCAATCAAATGCCGTATTCCCGTAACTAGCCAGCGAGGCCTGAAATCTAGTTGTGCGAACAAGGGTCTTATTTATAACGTCACCACCAAAATCTTCAATTTTCCTTTCATTTCTTTCAAAAAACCCAAAGATTCGAATAAAAAGAAATTGTTACGTAACCAATTTAAGGCCGTTAAGTATGAAACTGGATGTACGGGTCGAATATAAGTTAATATATATGTAGGAATTTTTTCAATTTCTTCGGGTAACAATTGCAGCCAATACGGCCACGTTTAGCCCTAGGAAATGGACGCCCGCAACGCCCTTATCACTGCGACGCAACAACCACCGGTCGTACCATCGTACACCGAGCTTCTCTAGTATATTCTGTATGGGGGAAGTCCGTATGTCAATTTTTTTGGGCGTACGGGTTGTGGTTGTTGCGTCGCAGCCATGAAAAGGTTGGGGTCAATTAAATCCGGAACGCCCTCCTTGCTGCGACGCAACAACCACCGGTCGCAACATTTTGCCATGGACCTTCCAAGGGTAATTCAGTATGGGAAAATCCCGTCCAGCTATTCTTTTGGCCGTACGGGTTGTGGTTGTTGCGTCGCAGCCATAAGGGCGTTCAGGTTAAAAGGTCTGCACTAATTAAGAATTTTAATTTAGATCTTCAATATCTTAACCAAAACAGCTCCGATTAAAAAGTTATATATATAGTTAGGAAGCTACTTTAATGCTGTATATAATATTTATTTCTATCATTTTATAACCTTTTTTGCTATCGTTGTATTTGCAAGTTTTCAAGGAAGATTCTCGAAAATTTGTATGGGAGCTGTCAGATATAGGAGACATCAGTTGTGTTATATTGGATGACTAGCTGCCGACGCTCTAAAACGCGCACTTCTCTTTTTATGAAATCTAGTTACGGAACTCATATGTTCCGATTAAAGGAAGTCTTTCCGTAAATAGGGTGCTAACGTACCCCTGCTAGCTAACATACCCCCTTAACGCCTTAATGTAGTTACGGCGTTAATTACTTTACTTCTTTACTTCCTAAAGCCGTAGCTTTCCATTCCACCTCTCCTCCGGCGATTATATCCTCCTAATCGGCTAATTCCTTCTTTAAAATTACTTGCAGGTTGTTTTTCCGCCGATCGAAAGCTTCCGTAATATCCATTAATCCTAGTTACTTTTTAAAATACCTAAAAGGTTTACGTATTAAGACTTTAGTTAACTTATCAGCTAATATATTATCCGTAAATATATAATTTACTTTAATTATATCTTTTTTTATGGCTTTTCGTAATTAATAATTATATATATTTATATACCGTAACTTCGTTTGTAATAGGCCGATATCGGCGTTAATAAATTATATAATTTATTTATTATCGTATTATATATTTAACGGTCCAGTATTTAAAATAACTTTAAGCTTTTTAATTAATCGAAAATTAAATAAGATTTTTTTTTTACAATTTACGTAAAATATAATAATTTTATTTTTATTATAAAAGTAATTATTATATTTTACTTATTCGTCGGCTATTTTATTACTTTTTTAAATAACTTTATAACATAAGTTTGGAAACTTTTTCGATCGATCGTATTATTTATAAAAAAAATATCGTTCCAAATATTTAACGAATCCTTACCCCCGAATTACAACGCTAACGTCTTAATCCCGATTAAATATAATATAACTCGATCGGTCGCTTTATAATATATATTGTTAAGGTTTAAGTTAAATCGGACGAATCGGAATATCGTAAAAGCTATATCAAATCGCGTATTAACTGCTACGTATAAAATAAAACCGATCTTTTTTTAATATTTATTAACGGAACTTAAATAAGCCAAATTAAAATTCGGCAATAAATCGACGATAGTTATTAACGTATCTAAAAAACTATTTAAACTTTTTTTTAAAATTAAGTTAACTAACTTATTTATAAAATTTAATTAAAAAAACTAATTTTTTTTTCAGCTTTATTTTTAATTACTTCGATACCGAAAAACTATTATAGGTTCTTACTTTTTATAAAGGTATACCGTTTTCGTATTTATTAAATTAACTAATCGACGAGGTTTTGATCTTTCTTGCGGTATGCTATAATAATATCGTCCATAAAAAAAAATATGTACCCTTTAACGAATAAAGCAACAAAGTTCGTAAAAAACGGGACGAAATCCCAATTTTGTAAATGTCTTAATAAAATCTTTTTGCCATAATAACAGTAATTCCTTTAATCTATATAATACCTCCCTAATTAAGAAAATTTTATTATATTACGGATAACTTAAAGGCATTTTTATATATATTTCGTAAAGTAAGTTAACGTTAACGAAAACGTTTATAATGTTATACTGCTTAAATTTTAAATTAAACTTAACCGCAATAACGATTAAAATTCGAAATAACTTTTTAGTTAATATAAATATATATATATTACTATAAGCGTTTTTAAGTTATTAATCGCCCCGTGTAACAAAACGTACTTTACATTTTTATAATTAATTATACTTATTAAATTTGTAAACGTATACTTATATATCTTAATACTTATTTCCCTTTAGCAGAAAATTAATTAACGGTTTCCCAAAATTATATTTCCTTATAACTTTACAAATAAACTTTTTCGGCTTTACGAAATATCTTTTTTAACGGGTATATATTTAGCTTTTTATAATTTCGCGGCGGCGGCAATAAATTATACCTATGTATCCGGTTTAATAACTTAAATACCTTTTTATGTATTAAAGTATTATTATTTTTCCGATTACGGTAACGCGTACTTCGGGTAATAAATTTCCTTAAATTCCCGCAGTTTATTAGCCGATTATCGTACGTATTAATAAAAAAAGTTAAACGTTTTGCATTAAAAGCAGCTTTTTATACCTTATATTCGTTTCGGATAATACTTTCTTAATACGGAATATACGGGGGGCTTACGTCTGTTATCCGTAAAATATCTTCGTTTTTTACCGTTACTTTAAGTAAAATAAAGTAAAAAAAGCTTAAAACTATTTTTATTTTTTCCGTCGGCTTAATAATCGTAATACTTATTAAAGTAAACGCTAGCAAAAACGATAAACCAAAAAATAAAAATAGTTCGAATATAACGGTTGTATAAAAATACTTAATCTCTTAAAAATAAGCTTGTTCGCCATTTTGTACGTATTTTAAGTTAGTACTTTTTTAAAATTATTTTTTTTATTTAACCAGTAATTAAATTATTCCGCTTAAATTTTTATTTTCCTTTTATATAAAGGTTAAATAATTATTTGCTTAATCAAATATTTTTACTTATCGAAATAACTTTTGAAATCTTTTTTCTATAATATACAAAAGGTTATCTTTTAAATTTTTTATATTGCTTAAAAAGGTAGCTTTTTCGTTAAATTATACGTTTTAAATGGTAATAACCTTATTAATTAATAAGTTCCAAATTTCGTAAATATTCGTAAATCGGTAACCGACAAAATAACCAATTTATGCTTTAGGATTTAGCTTTTAGAATTTCTGCTTTTTCTTTATAGCGGCAGCTGTCATAATATAGGCTATATAGCTATATATTTATAGGTAAGCTTATTAAAGCTTCCGATTAAGTACTGCAACGCCGTTTTTATACGCTAGATAAATATAATAAACTTCGTATAAGCTTTGTTAAAAAAGTACGTATTTAAAGGTACGGTTATATAAATATATTGCAGCTTTAAAGATATATACGATTAAAAACGAAAATAACTTAACGCCATTTCGTATCGCAATCGCTTTTTCTTTAATTATATCTTTTAAACGTTTTATACCTCCGTTCTGGGCTTAGGTATATAATACTAAAAGCTTAAATCTAATACTGAAAAAAAGCGACTAAAGCATATTTCGAAATTGATAATTTTTTAAGATTTCGTTATCGCATTCGAACATTTATAAAAAGACCTTATCCTAGTTTTTAAAAATTCCTAAAAGGTATCAAAACGTTATAATTAATATATTTTGCTTTCGATTCTTAAAGTAAATATTCCAGATAAAACCTAAATATTTATCGGTAACAAATATAACGTATTTATATTTTTTAGGGTTTTTTTCGAAGTTTTTAAAATCGATAGCGATTTTTTATCTTAATTAAAAAGCTTCTTTTTTCGGCTTACGGGGTATTAATCTTTTAACCTTTACTTTGCTATATACTTGGTATTTGATTATTATAAAACCCTTTAAGCGAACTTTTTTTGCATAAAATTACAACTAAGTAATTACTTTAGGCCTTATATATTTTAATTTTAAATGCCAAATCGTACCGTTATCGATTCGTAATAATTTTGCTATATAAAAATTAATGTTTCGTTTATAAGCTGCTAAAGTTATATAAATAATTATTACGTTAATATCTTTAATAACGAATTAATTAAACTTATTTATTAACGTAATAACTATTTAATCGTATTTATTTCGAATAAAGTTATTAATTTTTTTGTTATTTTACTAATACTTTTTTTTCCGGAATTACCAAAAAGATATTAAGTTATATATAAAGCTTTCGTAATAAGCTACGTCGGATAAACGTAACGTTTTCGTATTACTAAGGTTTCGAAGTATTATATTAACTTTTCCGTATTTTTTAATCGGTACGAAATTATTACTTACGTATATCCCGTCGTTTTATACGGTTAATTTAAAGTTTAAAAACTTATTAATAAAGTTATAAATATAACTCGTAAACCTTAAATCCAAAAATAATAAATTTCTTAAAGGATAAAACGCGATATTTATCGTACTGCGTTAATTAAAAAATTAAAAAATACGTTAAGATTCGTTTTATTCCTTATAAAAGTTAATCGGTTTTTTAAATAATTAACTTATTTATAAACTTTAAGAAACGTTTAATCTTTTTTTTTAAATTAATCGGAAATAATCCGATATTAAACGTATGCAAATATCCTATCGTTAAATTGGAACCCTTTTAAGGCTTTGCTAAAAAATGCATAAAAGCATTAAGGTAATATATAGTAAAAGCTTAAACAAGCCTTGTAACGAATATTATACGCGTCGAATTTCTATTATTTCCTTTTACTTCCGTTTCGGTCCGTTTAAAAACCTTTATGATTACTACGTTTCGATCCGCGTCTTTAAGCCTTTTCTTACGGTAAAAAATTAATATCCTTAATTTTTTTTCTAATTAAAATCGCTTTAATTAAAAGGATTTATTAAACTCTTTAAAAGGTCGAAAACGTTACCTTAATATTTCGTAATATAAATAAAAAATAAATTAACGTTTAATAATCTAAAAGGTTAGCAGCTACCTTTTAGTAATAAATCGTACCGTTATCGATTTCGATTCTTTTTATTATCTAGAAAATAATCGTCCAGTTTTTTATAATTAAAGTTAAAGTTATATATAAATTATTAACCTATATGGTCGTTATTTTCGTTTTTAGGACGTTATAACGTTATTTTTAAGCTATTATTTTCTGCTATTTTACAATCTATTTGTTTAGTTTCTTCGCTGATTTCGAAACTGGCTTTAACTTTTCGCAGTACTTTCGTTAGGTATTATTTATAAATCTGCTATTATATATCTTATTAAATTCGGCCAAAGCGATGTACTAATTTTTTAAGTTTTTTCCTAAAAAAAAATTCGTTTTTTTAATTACGGAAAATACCGATTTTAAAACTTATTTCGTAAAATCGTTAATCTTTTTACAAAAGTTTTCTACTTCCGATTTTTGTAAATATATATCGCGAAATTTTAAGTATAAGCTTATTTACTTTCTGTCGTTATTTTAAGCAAATTTGTTAAGTAATCCGTATAATTAACTTTTTCGGCTTATATAATTCCTTCGGAAAAAAAGTTAGCTACTTACGTCGTTATCTAACAAAATCGTTTCTTCGGATAAAGGGTTATATCGGGTTTCGTAAGTTCGACAGGCCATACGTTATTTTGATCGGGGTCGATATAACGCCAAATACCAAGCGCGTACGTTTTTAATTGGAATTCGCCTTTAAAGCGATCCTAATCCTTGGGTCCTTTATAGATAACGGAGGACGTCGATGGTACGGTTGCCATTATAGAGAATAGGGTATATAGGTAATCGCTATTAATATTCGGCCTATATCGTCTTAGCAGCAGCTGATCAATTGATAATAACGTGATTTAAGCAAATAAGACTCTTAATTGTCAGATATAGGGGACATCAGTTGTGTTGTATTGGATGATTAGCTGCCGACGCTCTAAAACGCGCACTCCTCTTTTTATAGAGTCTAGTCACGGAACCTATATGTTCCGATCAGAGGGAGCCTTTCCGTAAATAGGGTGCTAGCGCACCTCCTGCTAGCTGACAGGAGCGTACCAATTGAAGCCAAAAAATCACAACTTGACATCAGGCCCTATTTTTGAAGAAAGTGTGTTTTTGTGGGTCTTAGTCTAATTGGGTCAGCGGGATACCTGGAGCTACTGTGCTTTTTCAAAGCTTTAGCTACAGCTACGCCTACGGCGCAGCTATTCCTCAAAAATAGAGCCTGATTTTAATGAGGCAAATTATGTCAAAGCTTGTTGCAGACGCTATGTTGCTATTTCTTCCTCCAAATTCGCCTACAACCGACCACTTCCCAACGCGTCCAAGCCAATGTCACTCCCATTTCGCAAAAACCAAAGCCCACCGACTAGAAAGCATATTATTAACCGAATTCTTAACCTATAGACGCGAGCATTTCTTGTCCGGCTTTAATATGTTGAAGATATGTTAAAGAATACGCCGGGAAATATGTTGTTAAAAGGTGCATAGCGGGGCATTTCGCGGGACGCGTCGGTATATTGCAGGGCGTATTACAGGACATATTGCAGGACATATCGGACTTAATTTCGTAATAATTCGATATTACGTAATTTAAAGATTAAAACAAATGTTTTCCAGGAAAAGGAATACTTGCTATATAGAATAAACAAGTTCTTTTAGCCGGCAAAAAAGTCGTAACAAAAAATTACTGCTAACAGTTGCTGAAGGTGGTCGGTTGCGGTCAGCTTAAGAGGAAGAAATAGCAATATAGCGTCCGTAATAAATCTTGATATAATGCGGATGCTTAGAAAAAAGCTGTAGATGTAATTAGCAAAAAAGTATTTAATTGATAGGAATTGATTTAAAATGTTATAGTTGAATAGTTTGAGTATATTGTTGCGAGGTGCTGAGAAATGAGCCGTTCGCTTATGTGCGCCGTTCGCTTGTATGGCACGTTATTCTTTTTAAGCTCCTTTCAAGCGATACTTGCTTTCTTTTAGGTTTTATCTTTATTTTTGCTTTCTTAAATATTGTTACCGGATCTTCGATCGTTTTTTCTTTTATTAAATTCTTTCTTTTTTAGGTACCTATTAAAGGTACGTCTGTCGGTGATAATGGCTTTATTAATATAACTTTTAAAAAGCTCTATTTTTAATACTCTATATATTTCGTCCTTAATCTACGACTTTAGGCCATCGTAATACAGATAAAACAAAGGTACTTTCCGGTAAGTAAAAAATTGCCGCAAGGAGATTAAACTTTGTCGTATACTTAGCCGTTAATTTTGTTTATTAAAAAAGGTACAATTTTTTTAACAGTATTCTACTACTTATTTAAATTTCTAAACAAAGTTCGTATTCGTTTTTTCAAATACTCGTAATACCGAAAACGTAATTAATAAAGTCGGAAAATTCGTTAAGGTAATGTTCGAAGTAATTCTTTATAATTAGCTTAAACTATAGAAAAATCTTTTTTGCAAGCAGCTGGAAAATAGCTATTACTTTTGAATAATCCTCTGTTAAAAAGCTTTCGTAAAACTTAAGGTAAAATCTGGCTTAAATCAAGAACTTTTCTACATCTATGATACTATTATAAAGTTTAAAAAAAGTTAGTTTATAGCCTTTAACTTTAAACATTCTATAATAAACAAAAGGTGGAACAACATTTTCGCGAATCTAATTCGCGCCAAATAAAGGTAATATTAAAAACCTTTGTTGCCGAACGAATCGGACGTTTTCCTCCTTCAAGGCTTTAAGTTCTGTTATTAGAATATACAATTTTTCGTCAATAGTAAGCTCTTTCTTTTTGCCTTTTCGGCTTTTACTTAAGCGCTTTTTCTTTTCTTCCTTTCCCTTAAATCCCTGGATCTTTATAATCTCCTTCGTAAGTATAGGTTATTGCTAAAACTAGGAAAAAGAAAAGCTTTCTTAAGATCGAATGGTAGGTAATGCCATATTGTCGATTAAAAGAAGAACTTTTTTGATAAGGGATAAACTATTTAATCCGGTTACCGATCTCTTACTGGCTGGTAAAAGCTATCGGATATGTCGTCTATCCTCTAAACACCGTTCCATGATATCGTTTTCACTATATTTAGGAAAACTTATGTCCAACTAGGCCGTAAACTATTCGCCGGTTATTAATTAAAAAGCTATCAAAATATAACGAACTTATTACATAACCACCTGGAAATATAATCAATATCTGAAATAAATTCTTGATTTGCAAGTAACAATAAAGCAAAGAATAATTCAATATACTGTTCGTTAAAAAGCTTACGGGCTTTTCCCTTAATCGAAAAACGTTACCTCTAACTAAAAGCTTATATTAATAACTAAAAAGCGAAAACTAAGTCGGTAGCTATCTATAAAAAAACCTCTAAAGTCTTATATGTTTTTTTCCTCCAGTATAACCTCTGTCTGGTCTCTATAATATCTCTGTAATATCTTTGTGGTATCTCTATGGTATCCGCAAAAACCATTCTTGGCACCGAGGTTTACCCGAATTAAGGCCATTCCCCTTTCGGGCATTCGTAGAAAGGACGGGAAATCCCAATCCGTAACACGCCGTTAAAAGTTTCGATTTTTATCAAAAAGCTTAAAGAACGTTCGAAAACTTCGAAAAAGTTGTGTAACTCTTCGTATAGCTTTAGATAACAATTAATAAAACGTTTAACTTAATATTTTCTAAAGAAATAGCTATTTCTCTTTACCTAGTTAATCAACTCCGCTATTTAGCGTATCTCGAACTCGAACGGCGTCCGCTTACCATTTTCTTCGTCGATTATCCATTTCGCAAGCTCTTTTTATTGCAAAGAGCTAAGGATCTATTAATATTAATATGCTTTGGGGTAAAGTTTAGCACTTTTCTTTCTTATAAAGAAGGTATTTTCAGCTATACCTTATTTGTTAGCCATGGCTTTTTGCTGAAAGCTCACAGCGACTTTTGCCAAAGCCTTCTCAATATAATACTCTTTATCATGTCTCATTTCAAATTTTAGCTTCAGAAACGTTGTATGCGTTGAGATATTATAAATTGTTGATATAAGGTGTTGGTGTTAAAGGAGAGAAATTCGAATTCAGGATGTAGATAAATTCAGAAAGTGGGAGCACCCCTCTAGGTCCCTTATTCGAGCCTTAAAATCCTTGTCAATCAAGGCCTTAGCTTGATTATTGCGAGGTGCTAAAAACTATCTAGAGTGATTATTCATCTAAAGTGCTTATCTATAACACCAATTAATTATTAAATAAAATATTACTACAACGTCTATTATAACGCGTATATCGATCTAAAAAAAAATTCTTATAACTATTTAACTTTATATTAAATAATTTTGTATACTTTATTTTAAGATATTATTCGTTAGATTTACAAATACGGATTAAAAACGATATATCGCATTATATAAATGAGCTGTTTCGTTAGACTCTCTATTACGAGATTTATTTGCAGTTAAAGTACGAGCAAAACCATTCAACCGGATATATATTGATGGAAGTACAGGATTTTGAAATATTGTACTGACGTTAGAAGGTTGGGTAGAAATCTGTTGTAAGCGGGGTAGTTGGACCACAATTTTGTCCTGTCAGTGTAGCCTAATAGAACACCAAAACTGATGGCCATAATATCTGACACGAGGTGGCTTTTCCTTAATTAATACGTTATAGCACACCTGGCCAGCTGGCACATGGCGACCCCTCAGAGGGAAACCTCGCTTAAGTTTCTAGTTAACGCCACGCCCCTTGGCACCTGGCATTAGCCCACTAGCTAGCGATATGGCCTCATGAATACCCTCTGCTATCGAACCCCTCTCACCACACCCGCTCAAACGAGAGAGAACCTCCAATCGCGCATCTGGGGTTCGCACACACATATTAGCGAATCTCAGCCGGTCGCTTCCCGCTTTCCAGGAGCGCGACGGTGCTCGACAGCGAGCGCTACCATGGACTCGGCCTGCTTGCGGTTGAGCCCGCTTGCGACCGCCCCGTCTATCATCGCATCGCAGAACAGGGCAGTGAACGCAGGGGCGGATCCACACATGACCGAACTGGCGTCCATCGCAGAAGCGAGAATGTGGGTGATCTTTCCGATGCGGTTAAAAGACGAGTCCACGACCTTGGCTCTGTCCGTGGCATTCTCTTCGGTGACGGGATCCCCGTATACGATTGTCTCTATTTGATGTCGTGTGACTCCGGCTGCTATGTTGATGTCGATTTTCTGCTGCACTGCTTCTCGCATGCCACTCTCGCTCAAGACCGTCTTGGTCGCGCCCGGTGGGCAGGCGAAGATGATGGCATCCGACTGCTCTGCGACTTGAACATTGCGTCGGTTAACTCTTTGGAAGCTGTCCTTTAATCCGGCGAAAGTGTTTCGTAAAGACTGTGCCATCTCTTCCGACCGACTGCTCGCCATTGACTGATAAGATTCAGTCCAGACGCGTGATGTCTCTCTAGTGAGGCCATTAAGTATTGCTTTGCCCAAGTCACCTATGGATCATTAGTACCATGCGTCACGTATGGGAAGGGCTTCCTTGGTTTACCGTAGTCAACCAATCCGGTCTCTAGGGGCGTCGTTACGGCAGTAGATTTCGAGGTGGCCATTGTGCATATTTGCGAATAGCTGACGTCGGCCGGGGGATGAGGATAAAAGCTCGCAAAACGGGACGGCATTGCACCTTCATCGACTCGGGGTTGTGTAGAGGGTACCGACACTCTGTCGCTCTAAGGAGCTTACATTGCTAACGGCAGAGAAGAAGCAGTGTTGAACTTCCAATGGACCTTAACTCACTTATATATATGTACCGAATAACCGAGAGATTCAGTCCGGCTGGTTACGAAAAGCCAGTACAATTGGGCCGTGGAATTATTCCTGGTTTTTCTTCTCAGTTCGACTGAAACTAAACTCACTAATTGCCCTCCAAGGCCATCATTACTGGCTGCATCTTGGTCGCTATTCTTATAGGGATATAGTTCGTACCGACAGTGGCCGTCCCAGCCATAGACTGACCTTCGATGACAATCATTTCATTGGCATATAAACTTTTTGGGACCTTGTAGGTGGGGTGACCATTTAACCCTGAGCACAACACCAGCTGGTATTGAGTGTCAACCCAGTGATAATCAACATAGTGAGGCTTTATCATACAACAGTTTGTCGTAGAGCCGTGCGGCTAGATTTCTATATCGCAATGTCACATGCTCCCATAGCAGCTAGGGGCAGGGGCCTGTGCACAGCTTGTATGACAAGCCCTATTATCGCTGCAAGCATGCTGGCAACGGCTTGCTCCTCCACAGTATAATCAAGGACATTGTATACCCGCACCGGGAATGGGGTATCACGCCACTCAGCGATCTCCATTGCATACACTAACGGAGTTCCTACTTAAACGCCCCTCCCCTATCTACAACAGCCTCACCCCCTAAACAGCCTACTAGCCTCAGCAAACCCCATGCCCTTCTTGATCTCGACTGCCATGCAGTCGTCGGCATCGACCTGCTTCCGCATGAGCGGCAGCGCCCGTTCGGCCAGCTCGACCGGCAGCACGACGACGCCGTTGAGGTCCGCCAAGACGTAGTCGCCCGGCCGCACCACTGTGCCGTCTTTATCGTCCTGTCTCGACTGCACCCGCAGCGGCACGTCCACTCCCGCCACCTTGAGCAGCGGCGCCGGCGGCGCCGTGCCCACACCGCGTGCGAAGATCTGTTTGCGTGGGGTGCGGGGGTTCTGTGGTCAGTCGTCTCCTCTGTGCACGTGATACAGGAGGGGTGGTGGTCAGGGTAAAGGTTCCTTAAGGAAAAGAGGCTAGGGGGGTTGGTTGGGGGGGGGGGGGGCCCAAATGCAAAAAGGGGAAAAAACGG
>QJNY01000935.1:0-13263 GCA_004155945.1 Monosporascus sp. mg162
GGGGGAGGAGGGGTCGTCGTAAAAGAGTTGAAACCAAGGAACGGAAGTATGGCGTTTGTGGCAAGCTCGGACATAATGCGCGTACTTGTAAAGAAGTTGTAGATATATCTAGCCAAGAAGAATCCGATTGATTTGAATTAGTGCGATGTATTATTATTAAGTTATTTGAATTTGTTGTTGCGAAGTGCTAAGAAACGGTCCGCTTACTGGTTTGGACCGTTTAATGGTGTAGCACGTTATCGATAACGTTGATGGATATAACCCCGAGCATTTATATTTATTAGCGGATTTTATTAACGATATTACGCAAAAGATTAAGTATTTATTTCGATATATTTAAAAGTAATATAATATATAACATTATTAGCATTCCAGAATTTAGTTACGCTCTAAACATTATTAAAATGAATACAGTAAAAACGTGACGTTTCGATGTTAATATATGGCCCAGAAATCCGATTAATGATCCGTAAGGCTGCTAGGATTGTCTAAGCTGTTAATAAAGATCTGGCAACAGAATTGTTATAGGGTATCGACATGTTAATTAGAATAGGGATAGCCGATACTGATCGTCGACCGCCGATTATCTGTTTAACGATACCAAATATCGGACTGGGCTTTAAAAGTATTTTAGTTATCTTTATTAATAAAAGTACATATCGAATCGGTTAAGGTTTTGAAAGTAGTAAATTATCTATAACTAATATTTTTAGTAGTAAAGTATTCTAATTAGGGTTAATATTGCGGAATTTATACTGGAAGGTAAAAGTAAGGTTAAAATGGATACTTAACAATACATCAAGTTCTGTAACTTGCAAACGTTATCGGGGTTATATAGAAATTTTAAGGCTGGAATATTACCTAAAAACTTATTAATACGACGGGTTAATAATTTGGAAAATATAGACGAATTTAATACCGATAAGATCCTACGACGTTAATCGAAAATTTGGTCCAATATATTAATATTCGCTTTAACCTTAAGATTAACAAATTTCTTGGTACTAGGATTTAAATGCTTATGATCTAGACTGGATTTCTTTTTAATAAACGAGTTTCTTATAATATAAACAAAATTACCTAAGTTTGTATTTCCGCAAAAACCTTAAGGATTACGTAAATTTCGTAGCTAATAAAATTTTATAATAGTATAAATTAATGCAATAAGAATAATTATATATATGTTTATATATATATTAATCCTAGAAAAAAAGTTTGAATAATATTGCAGAAAAGTTACAAAAGAAGTATAAGTACGAAAAACGAATGTATATACCTAATTAAAGAAAGCGACGACGACTGTACCTTTTTATACAACTTCGGATAAAATTTTCTAGGGTTTTTTCGGCGTATACATTTTATCTACAAATATTCGGTACATTAACCCTAGATACACTTAATTAATTGGACGCATAAATTACTGGTAAATCTTAGCGAATTTCTGGACTTATATAATAACTATACTGTAATACTTATAAAACGCTTATACTATACCAATACACCTATATATACATATCACATATTATCTCTAGCTACTACTATTATCCTTAAGTTATCTAATATTATATCTAAGTATATTAATTAGTACATCTCCAATTATTATGTCGTCGTCCAAGAAACGTACTATACAAAATAAGGGTGAAAGCTTTAAAAGGTTAAACTTTTCGAATTCAGGAAAACTTGCATAATTAACTAATATACCTATATAAAAAACGATAACATAATATAATTCTTTAAAAAAAAGTACAATAATGATTTTACCCTTAATTCCGTAAAAGAAGTTACGTTTTAAATCCGTTTTGATCGACTTATCCCTACATATCCCCGGGATATAAACTGTTAACGTTTATAGAAAAATATTAACCCGTTAGTATATTAATGAACAAAATATGAAAGTAACGAAGTAATTAATATCTATAGCAAACCTTTATAATTATTCAAAACAAAACTTATTTACGTTCCCAAATTATTACTGCTTTTATTTAAATAATCGCCTAGAACGTACCTTTAAAAATTATGGCCTTTATTACAAAAACTAAACGAATAATTTTACATAGCAAATCTAAATTAATCCTTAGTAAAGCTTAAAAAGCGATTAATACCGGTAACCCGAAATATATATAATTTGTTGCCCAAACTAGAATTCTGACAAAAAAAGGTTTAATAGAATACTAGATTAATATGTTGTACGTCCGATCAAAACGTTTAATGCTGGTATTCAATACCTATATTACCGAGGATCGTACCTAGTTATTATTCCAGTTATACCGAAAAGCGTAAAGAAAACCAAAACTTAACAATCTGCCTGCTCGAATAATAATCGTCAAAATGCTTACTTAAGCTAGACATTATATTTGCGGACTATAAGTTACTTATATCTTTTATATTATCTGCCGTAACCTTATAAAATAAAGTACCAGAATCATAATCGATTAGGCTGGATTTGGCGAATATCGAATAAAAAATAGTATTACCGATATAATTAAAGGATTTTTAGGCCTGAAATCAAAAAAGAAGAACGTTAAGAAAAACGTAAAAAAATAACGGGGAAACCTTCCGTTTTTATTAATTAAAAAAAAATTAATAAGCTAAACTCAGATCAGTTAACCCGATAATTTGATGGTAAACGACGATGTTAACCAAACTACCCTCTTAATTAATTTCAGCAATTATCCGTAAAACTATTTTCGATATTAATACCCTCCTTTTCGTTAATTTAAACAGGCCCATCGGCATCTAAAGCTATACGTCCTAATCTAACATTTACGAAATTACCATTCGAGATAAAGTATAAGCCCCGACCGAAGGTTAATAATCAACGAGCAATAGTAATAGTACAAAGTTAATATGTTACGCCGTATAAGTAGGTAGAAAATATATTCGAAGATACCGGGCAAAGATTTAAACCATATCTCTTACAAGGATAGCTAGGCTGGATTAGGTACAAGTTAATAATTAATGCAGAAAAACTAAAAGATAAGGTTTAAAAAAAGCAGAAAAGGGTTAAGCAAAAAAAGGATTTAGCCAAACGTCGAGGACGAAGTCTTAAGTTAAAGATAATAAAAAACAAACGCGTAAGCGCTAATTAGATTAATTAATAAGTTTTATATGTGGTTTATAACGTTAGAAGTTTATTGCGTTATATTTCCATTTTTGTTTCTTAAGATAGATTAAGGATAATTTTATTTCGAGAAAAAAGACTTGAAATAGTGCAGGGTGCCGGGCCAGGAGGCATAGCTTGGCTAATTAATTAGTCAGCTATATATGTATATTTCTAGAAACTCTTTTCGCTGGGCGCAACCTCGGAGACATGTTTATCATCGTCCATTCACCTTTCGCACTTATGTCTATTTTAAAGTCGAGTTCAACACCATCGAAATACAGTTTTGCGTTTGCCTTCATTACCGCTATACTCGGCTATTCCACTGTAACACGCCCATCAAAGATGCTCTGATCGGAACTGAGTCTCCCCGTCCCAAAACATTATGGCGATAACGTCGAAACTAATAGTTTATCTTTTTCCTTCGATAAAGGTTTTAAAATGATTAATTTCGTATCGGACCTATCCGTCATCGTAGCTAAATATTTAACCTTCGGCGTTCTCGACTTCGTAAAGATATTTCTTATCCTTTTATAGTAGCTGTAATTTATTAACTATTTCTAGGGCGATGTAATTGTCTTTTGTTGTGCTATAATCCACAAATACGGTATATCGCTTGTTTTTGATTCGTATTTCGACCGTAATTAGTTTTTCCGAATTATTCTTATTGCATTTAAAGCTTTCTTAAGGTGTTGCTATTTCTCTTCGTTCTTTTTCCAGCCTAGAGCTCTATTATAGGTAGCTTAGGTTTTTTAGGCTGTTTGTGAATTGTAGAATTTTTTTCAGAACGTTTTATTTTTGTTTTGGATTTACTTTAACTGCTTTTTTTTGCAGGCGTAACGTCGCTGTTAAGTATTCCACTTGGTTTTAGAACGTTTCTTTGGTAATGTATTTTGGCTTTGGGGTTTTCCAGCTTTTACTTGAAAAAGAACGAAATTTTCCCTATATAGTTAATCGCTTTTCGAGGTTTTCTGTAAAAGTTAACTAGATGCGTAAATCCGTGATCATTTTTTAGTAATGCTTTTCCATTATTTTTTGGATTAGTTTTTTTTTGCGTTTGGTGATTGCATTATTCGTAATAGTATTAAGGTTTATATGCAAGGCAGTATTTTTCTTCTGGCTAGCTTTTAGTTGCTGCTAGTTCGTCGATCTCTTTTATTGTTGCTATTTCGCGTATATGGCGGTACCACTTTTAGTTTTTAAGATCGTTCCCATTCCGATTCTTAAAATCGAAGCTTTGTCGTTATATGCGCGTAATTTGCCGCGCGATATATTCTTTCTCGTCCTCGTGTACTTTACACTGCGATCGTCGACAGCTGACCGTATAAAGCTTTCCGTGCCGATCGGGTTTTCCTGGGTATAGGTTTTCGTCCTATTTTCGATATTCCTTTAGCTATGCGTTAAACATTGATTAATTGTTTTTCTGCTACCGTCCTTGTTATGCGCGGGTAGGTGGCTTATCATTATTTAACTCTTTTTATTCTTCGTGCTTTTGTAGCTATTAAGTAATAGCAGGTCTAGTAAACCTGGCGTTTTTGGCCTTTCGGGCTTCTGTTTAGAATAACTTTTTTGCTTTTTTTATTCTTTGTTACACCTTAAGTGAAAGGTTATCGTTATTTTTAGCGCGGATTATGTTGATCGTTTTTCTCTCGCTAGATTTTTTTTTGTATTAATTTTTGGAAACTGGAGCTTAATATATCTTTTTCGGGCTTTTATATTTTCGTGCAATATGTCCGGGCTTACCGTAGTTGTAGCAGGCAACGGATCCTTTGTTTTTCGACTGGATGGCCCCTAATTTTATAAGCCCTGATTAAGTTTTATAAAAGGTGGAAAGCGTAAAGCGCTTTCGGCCTTAATTAGCTTCTTAAAATTTAAACCGTAGGGCGAATTATTTTCGTTGTTCTTGTCGTCGTTCAAACTGCCGATTGGCGATTTTTACAATCTTAGCGATGTATTTGTCAAATGCACTAAATCGTTCGATTTTTAATAATTTCGTCCTTAATATTATCTTTTAGCTTTTTGTAAAAGACGTTCATGAAGGTATCGTCTTCGTCGTTTACCTATCCTGCCTTAGCTATAAGGTTCCTAAATTCGACTGCGTATTTAAAAGCTAGTTTTTTTTTTTTAAGCTGTAAAAAGTTTTGCGTAATTTTTTGTTTTGCGTCCGGGTTATTGAAATTATCCTTAAGTTTTTGTTCGAAGTTAACGTAACTTTCGAAAATCTTTTTGGTAACCGTTTCCTGGTCGTTTTCCGTATTTTCCAGGTAATTTTGCAGGATGGGCTTAAACTTATCCAAAGCGTCCTCTTTAAGGAATTCTGCTATAATAAAAATCTTGTTAGCGTCGCCTTCGACTGTCTCCAGTCGTAAATACATTCTGGCCTAGGTTAAAAAGCCTTGGACGTTTCTTGTACTATTATAGGGTTCGGGTTTTTTGGCTTTAAGTTTTAAGGTGACTGCCGGTACTGGATCGGCTACAGCGGCGGTAACCTAAGTAGTAAGCTGCTGAATACGAGCCTTAAGCTGCTGGATATGTTTTTGCAGCTGCTGGGTTAGGGTAGAGACGGTGGTTTCGGTGCTGGTCGACATTCTAATAGTGTTGAATATTGCTTAGAGTCTGACGGTATTACTAAACAAAAGCTTGCAATGTGTAACGGCTATAGGCTTAACTGTTACAGGAACCTCCGTTCCTGTCTAGAAAGACCGACCTTTGGGGCCTAGTGTGGGCCAGCCACGGATGAACTCCGGAAAAGCATGCTTAGCATCACAACTTGATCTAGTGGATCTAAGTAATCTAGTCCCAAATCACCTAGATCACATAAATCCACGACACACTTATTAAAAGATAAAAGAATATATAATAAACAGAACCCTTATATAAATAGCACTTACTTAATTTCGCTTTTTAGCTATTGATCTAAGTCTTTAGTTAAAGGTACCGTTTTTCGATAGAAAGAAAAGTCCGCAAACTTTTTTAACGAACAGACTATTGAATTATTCCTCGTATTATTGTTACCTGCAAATTAAGATTCCATTTCGAATATTGCTCGTACTTCCAGGTGGATATATAACAGGTTCGTTATATTTTGATAGCTTTTTAATTAATAACCGACGAATGATTCAAGGCCTGATTAGGCATAAGCTTTTCTAAACGCAGTAAAGGCAATATTACAGAACGATATTTAAAAGATAGGCAGTATATTCGATCACTGTTATTAACTAATAAAAGATTAATAACCAGATTAGACGATTTACCACCTATCGAAAAGGTTTTTTTTTTTTTTTTAATTAACAACATAGCACCACCTTCTACTCGATTTTAAAGAAAACTTTCTTCCTTTCAGGTCCTGTAATAACCCGCTCCAATAAAAAATACCATAGAAGTTTATGAGTTTAAGGCAGAAAAAAAAAAAAAAAAAAAAACCGGCCAGCTAAACAAAAAAGCAAAAAAAGGAAACTAACTATTAACGAAAAGGTGGACATTTTCGTAAGAGGAGTTAAGACTTTAAAGGACGAAAACGCTAAATTCATTCGATAATAGAAGTTTTCGACCCTACCCTTATTCGGAACGAACAAGATTCGCAAAAGCACGGTTCCCCCTTCCAGTTACCATGAAATGCCGGAAATTACAGGTTACACGCTAACCCTTCCAAAACTCTATAATAAAACCACGGATATAAAAGGATTCCTAGTTTAAGCTAGATTTCACCTTAAATTTTATAAGAATTTTTTAACAGAAAACTATCAAAAGGTAATAGCTATTTTCCAGCTGCTCGTTGGAAAAGCTTTCTTATAATCCGAACCCATTATAAACGATTACCTTGTAAATTATCTTAACCAATCCTTCGACCTAACTAATTATGTTTTCGGCAACTATAAATACTTTAAGGAAAAAATACAAGCTTTATTTGGAGATTCCGACAAAGAACAGTACGTAGTCGAACAGCTGCACCTTCTCCAGCAAACTAAGTTAGCGGCCGAATATGCGACTAAGTTTAATCGCCTTGTATTAGTTTCCAATCTCCCAAAAAGCGTATTATTTTATCCCTTTTACAACGGCTTAAAGTTGCAAGTTAAGGATGAGATGTATAAAATGCCCAAGACTGGCCCTTTTCAGGATTATATTAACAAAACCATTATTGCTAATTGACGTACCTTTGAAAGATATTTAAAGAAGAAAAGATCCAACAAAAAAGAGATAATTAAAGCTTAAGTAGCAAATCTTAAAGGGATAGAACTAAGGGCAAATCCCAGAAAAAAGTAAGTACTATTTCAAAGAAGCCTAAGAGAGATAAGTCGAAAGTTGAATGTTTTAACTGTGGTAAGAAAGGTTATTACAAAAGTAAGTATCGTTCCTTAGCAAAAAGGGACTCCAAAAAAGAAGAGATTCTTTAACTCTAGAAAAAAGTTAAAATGGCCGAATAAGAATTAAACAGCGAAAGTAAAGAAAAAAGGGAAATTAGTTCCATTTCCTTTTAACAAGAATTTGCCATTGCAACTATACACTACGAACAGAATGGCGACCTAAAGTACGAGCGTTATCCGACTTATCAGAACCAAATTGCCAAAGCCTATAAATACCATCCCGGATAAATGGCTTTCAGGATAGTTATAAAGCTAGGATATATTTGTTACTTGGATGGGCAGCAGTGTAGACTATACGATAAATACGGCCAGTTACGTCCTAACCCTAGCAACTATAGACAGTTGTTCCTAGAACCTAATAAGCTTTCAAAAACAAATATGTTATTCTAGGAACCGGTTAATAGTTATAACCTTTTTTATTTTTCCGCTTGTTACGATAATAACTATTTAACTTATTTCCGTACCAAGGAAAATAATGATTATTGGTCTGGATAGGACGAAGAAGTTCCTATTGAACTTGACGACGAATACAGATGCATTAAAACCTTAAGATAGCCGGATTACCCCCGATCTTACTACTTACGCTCTAAGTTAAGCCAAAGTCGAAAGGCTATTGCTTAGGGATATCTGTGCTACTTCCTTATGTTATATATAGTGCATAAACTACTAGATATAGAAGTAACCACCTTAGAGGTTTCGACCCCGAAATAAACCCCTTTTTAAACGTCGGATATCAAAACTATTAAAATAACCTGCTAAATTGGCAAAGAAAAGTGGTACATTTGCATGGATGACAAATGCACGAGACATGTAATTAAGAAAGCCCGAAAATGGAAACGTTTTCTGGCTAATAAAACTAACAAGTTAAAAAATTACGCAAGCCCTCGAAATTAAGATATTGAGAAGTTTTAACTTTCAAGACCTTACATAAAGTAAAGATTAGAGAACGCAGTTAACTTAAGATTTTCTTCTAGTACGGAAATAAGATAATTAAGGTTATGATCGACTTAAAAGCAAAAGGAAATTTCATTTTATTATCAGTTGCAGAAAAATATCAGATTTTTTTGAAGTACAAGCTAAAGTCGTATAAGTTACTTACAGTCGACGGAAGCTTCTCCAAGTACGAAAATGGACGAGTTTTTTAAAAAGCGGAAGAACTTTTAATACAGTTTTAAGGATACTTAGAAAGAATTAAGCTAGATGTAGCCGATATTTCAAGATACGATATTATCCTTAAAATACCGTAGCTTCGTTTTAGTAATCATTATATTAACTAAAAGACCCAGAAACTTTTTTAGGATTACCTTATAACTTTTCTAAAAAAGGAATTTCGAGAAATTTGCTACCTAATTAGAAAAGCCAAAATGTTAAACCTAACTGTTAAAATACCTTTTAAGTACCGAAGATTTAAAAATTTGTTTAAAGAACGAACTCGAAAAAAGTTACCTAATTATAATTAATGGAATTACAGAATCCCTATTAAAGAAGAATACTATCTAAAACTTTACCAAATTTACCATATAAACTTTAAAAAGGTAAAGGCCTTGTGGAAAAGCCTATAAAGAAACTTTAAACGAGGATATATTTAGGAATTTGAATTTCCTGCAGGATATCCCGTTATAATAGTACCAAAGATAAAAGATGGAAAGATCTAAATTGATAAAGACGGAAACTTTATGTACCGAAAAGTTTACGATTACCGATAGTTGAATAATATTACTATCAAAAATAAATGCCTTTTTACCTTTATAGATACTATAAAAGAAAACATTAGCAAAGCCAAATAGTTTACAGCGTTGAACTTACCGGACGGCTACTACCTGGTCCGAATAGCCAAAGGCGAAAAATGGAAAACCGCTTTTAAAACAATCCATAGGCTTTACAAGTATAAGGTAATGCCCTAGGGACTTACTAATGCTTTTTCTAGTTTCCAACATATGTTAATAATTATTCTACGAAAATTGCTTAACAAGTTTGCGTTCGTTTACTTGGATAATATCCTTATTTACTTTAAAACCTTAAAGGAATATAAGAAATATGTTGTCCAAGTGTTAAAGGCATTCGAAAAAGTAAACCTGATGGTTCATGCTAAAAAAAGTATATGGTATATCTAAAAGCTAAACTTTTTAAGCTTTACCATTATTCCAGGACAAATTTAAATTCAGGACTTTAAAATAAAGGCAGTCAAAAATTGGCCGATCCCCGATAAAGCAACCGTTATAGACGTCCGTTAATTCTTAGAATTTACGAGTTACGTACGTAACTTAATTAAAGATTTCGGAAAAATCGCTAAACCCTTAATAAACCTTATTACTAAGGAGTATATTGGAAAAAAGTTTAAGTTTCTAAAGAAAGCTAAAAAAGTAATGCAAATACTTAAGAACAGAATTATTAATATTCTCGTTATAAAATTACCTAATTATAATAAGAAAAAACGATTAAAAATTAACGTACTAAACGGAACTTTAAAAGAAGTTTTAGAATAACAAGAAGGTAACGAAAAATAATACCCGGTGGCCTATTACTCCAAAGCCTTAAAAGATGTAGAATTGCGATATCCTATTTATGATAAGGGGTTATTAGTAATTATTATGGCTTTTAAACAATAGGAACCTTAGTTTAGCGGAATTTATAAACCTTTTAATACTTATTTTAACCATAAAAATTTTACTTATTTTATAACAACTTAGGATTTTAACAAACGATATAAAAATTGAATGATTTTTCTCTCCAAGCTTAACTTTAAGATTTATTATATTAAAGGAAAAGAAAATATTTAAGTAAATATTTTAAGCCGAAAAGAAAATTATAATATTAAGATCTTTAAGGCCGCGTACAGATATTCTAGATTATTGAAAAAGGCAGTTAAAGATTATGCGAAATCTTGAGGAAATTTATCTTTAAGCTTTTGTCGAAATTTAGAAACTTTTACGATTCCAGTAAAAAGAACGAAGTCAAATAGTTAAAGGAATAGTCCGAAGATTAACGGCTGTACTATGGAAAGGTTTACGTTTTACGAAAATAATAAAAGTAGTTTATTAAAAAATTTTACGAAAACCCGTTATATGGATACCAAGGGATTTTTAAAATAGTTAAACGACTGCAAGAAAAGTACGACTTCCTAGAACTTAAACGAACAGTTAAGCAAGTAATTAAGGACTGCAACATTTGTAACAAAGTTAAAGCAGTTCGCTACAAACCGTATAGATTACTGCAACCTATAAAGATTCCAGATAAAGTATAGAACATTATAGCTTGGGATTTTATTACCGGCTTACCCCTATCCAAGGACCCCGTTACCGGAATCCAGTACAACGGAGTATGGGTAATCGTCGATAGACTTACCAAGTATGGATACTTCCTACTTTTTAAATGAAATACAACAGCAAAACAATTAGCTTACGTATTTAAAAAATATTACCTTAATAAACACGGAATTCCGGAAAGGATTATTTCAAATAAAGATAAGTTATTTATTTTTAAATTTGGTACCAGCTTTTTTAAACGAATTGGCCCCAAATTTAAATTTTATATAACGTATTACCTTTAAACAAATGGATAAACGGAACGATTAAACCAAACCTTGGAGCAGTACTTAAGGAGTTATATTAATTACCAGCAAGATAATTAGGTAAAATTATTCCCATTAGCATAAGTGGCTTACAACATATTTATTAATAAAGATATAGGCATTTCACCTTATACGACCGTATATGGATAGGATGCAAAAATTTAACCACCAAAGTAACCGTTTAGCAAAACTCCGAAAGTTATTTCGATAGCTTTTAGGGCAGAAATAATGGCAGCTAAGATTAAAATTATCTAAGCCCGTTTTAGAACCGAGCTGCAATTCCTTTAATAACGGATGGCTTAGTATTATAACAAAAAAAGAATTAAGGGATTAATTTATCGAAAGGAAATAAAGTTTATCTGTTATATTAAAAACAAAACGCAACTTTAAACATTTTACAAATTAAAACTAAAAAACTTAGTAACAAACTTAATTTTAAAAAACTCAGTTCGTTTAAGATTAGCGAAGCTATTTCCAAAACTAACCATCGACTGTCGCTACCCGAAATAATAAAAATATATCCTATTTTCTATATTTCCCTGCTAGAACCAATACCTAATAACGCCCCGTTAAAGACAAATTTAAAAATTGAGGAAAATACTAATAAGTACGAAATCGAAAGAATACTGGATTTAAGAATAATTAAAAACAAAATTCAATATCTAGTTAAATGGAAGGATTACCCACCTGAAGATAACATTTGGGAGCCTTTTAAGTATTTAACGAATGCGAAGGACCTGGTTGAAACGTTTTACTGCTAGAATCCTGACCGACCGTTTCCAACGCGGCCAAGGTCGTAGGCGACAACGGTCTAATTTCCATATCCAAACTTTCGGCGCTTCAGTCGAAAAAAGCAAACGTTTCCGTTAAGGCACTGATCTTGAAAGTAAGCCACGTTTGTTTTTTTCTGTACGACGCCGTTTCTTTTCCAATTTTTCCCGTTTTTCTAATTAATTTCATTCCAGACCTTCCTTTAATATTTCTAAAGCTTTTTTTTAAGAAGGTTTTGCTGCAGACGTAACCGCTTTAAACGACTTATAAACTTATCGTGTTTTTTTTCTTGTCGACGCCGCAATTTGTTTAGTTTTTTTTTTCGCCGCCTTTTGGTAAGCTAGAAAATTGTTTTCGACTTTACGCTGCTTCTTTTGCAAACGCTCCTACGTTTCGTTTATTTTTTAGGGAATTTATAGTTAAAACGTTACAGGATAGACGCTGACGAAAGTATAATAATTGTAACTCGGATATTCCAGAATATAAAAACAGTCGGTTTTACCTAAACGAGTATAAGTGGAATAGGGGAAAGCTTTAACACCAAACTTTTCAATTAATTCGGTACGGTTGTCGCGAAAGTCGCGTTGGTTTAACCGAGGTTTTCTTTTTTCTTTTCGAATGCGGCCTGTTATGATAAAGTCAGCTGAAAAACTATGAAAACTTTTTCCAAATAAAGAGGTTACTTACAGCTTTTATCTTTGAGACAAAGATCCTTAGAAAAGGGAAATAATGTTATAGGAACGGAGTTTTCTGTTCAGAAAAACCGACCTTTAAAGCCTAATATAGGCCAGCTACGAATGAACTCCAGAGAAGTATGCTTGGCATTATAACTTGATCTAGTGGATTTAAGTAATCTGATTTTAGATTACTTAGCTCATATAAATTTACGACATATTTATTAAAAAATGAAAGGATATATAATAAACAGAACCCTTATATAAATAGTACCTGTTTAGTTTCGCTCCTTAGCTATTAATCTAAGCCTTTAGTTAGAAGCACCGTTTTCCGATAAAAGGAAAAGTCCGCAAACCTTTTTAACGAACAGATTACTAAATCATTTCTCGCATTATTGTTACCTGCAAATCAAGACCCCATTTCGGATACTGCTCGTACCTCCAGGTAGATATATGACAGGTTCGTTACATTAACCAACTATTAAACCTAGTCGTACGGTTATGTTGGCAAAAATATCGTAGGAATTTAAGTAATTAGTAATAATTACGTTTAGTAACGTGCCACACCACCGAAAGGCTCACACCACCGAACGGCGCACTTTTTGGCAGCTCGCAACAATAAATTTAAATAACTTAACAACAACACATCGCATTAATTCAAATCAATCGGATTCTTTTTCGCTAAATGTATCTACAACTTCTTTACAAGTACGCGCATTATGTCCGGGCTTACTGCAAACGCTACACTTCCGTTCCTTCGTCTTAACCCTCTTACGACGACAC
>QJNY01000936.1:0-13181 GCA_004155945.1 Monosporascus sp. mg162
TAAACCCCCCCCCCCCCCCCCTTCCCCCGTATTAAAAAAGTACTTTCTTTAATCGATAACATGGCCTCTCTTACTATTCGGTCTTAAAAAAAAACTTTTTTTTCTTTGCAACAACCTTCTTCAGTTCCCAAAGACACCATTAAGGTCCAGGAAAACGAACTGAAAAAGAAAGGAAAGAAATCCGACAGTCCGAAAGGTAAGGAAAAAGAACTTACGATTAACGACAAACTGCGCACCTTAATAACTAAACTTCAAACGGTAAAAAGGGAAAATGCCAAACTTACTCGACAGCAAAAATTTTCGACATTACCTTTATTTAACGCGAATTAATTCCGTAAAAACATTATTCCATCCCTTGCTTATTATAAAATGCCAAAGGTTAAAGTTTATAAGCTAACCCCCTCAAAACCCTACGACTATACCACAAATATAAAAAAATTCTTAATCTAGGCCAAACTTTACCTCAAGTTTTATAAAAATTTTCTAACGAAAGATTATTAAAAAGTAATAATTATCTTTCAATTACTTTCTGAAAAAATTCTTTTATAGTCCGAACTTATTATAAACGATTACCTTATAAACTATCTTAATTAATTTCCCGACCTAACCAATTATATTTTCGGCAACTATAAACATTTTAAGGAAAAAATACGAACTTTATTTAAAAATTCCGATAAAAAACAATATACAGTCGAATAGTTGAACCTTTTCCAGCAAACCAAGTCAGCAGTTAAATATGCAACTAAGTTTAATCTCCTTACCTTAATTTCTAATCTCCCAAAAAGCGCACTATTTTATCTCTTTTATAACGGCTTAAAATTACAAGTTAAAGATAAAATATATAAAGTGCTTAAAGTTAGCCTCTTCCAAAACTATATTAACAAAGCTATCATTACCGATCGACGTACCTTTAAAAAGTACTTGGAAAAAAAGAGATCCGACAGAAAAAAAGAACGACCGAAGCTTTAACAACAAATCTTAAAAAGGCAAAAACAAGGATAAAACCCAAAAGAAAACGAATACCACTTCCAGAAAGCCTAGAAAAGGACAAATCGGATATTGAATGCTTTAACTATAGTAAAAAAGGCCATTATAAAAACGAATGTTATTCTCTAACCAAAAGAAACTCTAAAAAAGAAAAAATTCCTTAAAAAAAAGCCCGAACGGCCGAACAAAAAACAAACAATAAAAGCGAAATTTTTTTTTTTTCAATTTTACTTCTTTCTAGCGAAAATATACCATTACGACGACCCAGTATAAACCAAACGGCAACCTAAAGTACGAACGTTGCCCGATTTGCCAAAATCAAACAGCCAAAACTTACAAGTATTATCCCAGATAACCAGCCTTTAAAATAGCCATAAGGTTAAAATGCGAATGTTATTTACATATGCAAAAGTAGAAAATACATCACGAATATGGCCAGATACGCCCCGACAACCATGGGCAGAAAACTCTTAAATCCAGCGAACCCCCAGAACGGGCGATATACCTTAAAACCGAAGCCCTTAAACAAAACTTTGTTAATAAGTACGAACTTCTCCATTTCTCGGCCTACAACGATAACGATTATCCAATTCACCTTTGAGCAAAGGAAAATAACGATTATTAACCCAATTGAAACGAAAAAACCTTTACAAAGCCTGATAACGATTGCAGATACATCGAAATTCCCCGATGGCCCGAATATCCTCGATCTTATTATTTGCACCCCGATTCGAATTAAAATCGAAAAGCTATTACTTAAGGTTGCTTATACTATACCCCTATGCTATGCTTAATATATAAACTTCTAAAAATAAAAGTAAATCCTATAGAAATCTCGACTTCGAATCCGAAACCTTTCTAAACGTTAAAAATAAAAATTAATAAAGTAAAATACCAAAGTAACTAACGAAAATAATATACTTACATAAACGACAAATATACCAAATACGTAATTAAAAAAGCCCGCGAATAAAAACGTTTTCTAATAAACAGAACTACGAAATTAAAAAACGGCAAAGATCTTCGAAATTAAGGTATCGAAAAGCTTTACGAACTAAACCTTATATAAAGCAAAAAAAGGATTACGAAACCAAATCGAAATTCTTATTTAATACCAAAGCTAAACTTTTAAAGTTATGATTAACTTTAAGGCAAAAGGCAACTTTATTTCGCCAGCCGTAACCGAAAAATATTACATTGTTTAAAGGTATAAGCTAAAGTCCTACAAAGTACGGATAATTAATGGAAATCTTTCCCAGTACGATAACAAACGAATTCTTAAAAAAGACTAAAAGATTTTTAATATAAATTTAAAGGCATTAAAAATATCTTACCTTGGATATCGCCGACATTTTAAGTTATAATATTATCTTGGGAATGTTATAGCTTAATTCCAGTAATTTATTAATTAACTAAAAAACTTGCCAGCTTTTTTAAAATTACGAATTAATTTTTATTAAAAAAAGGTTTAAAAAAGTTTATTACATTATCCGAAATGTTAAGGTATTAAATTTTGCCAGTACCATATCCTTAAAATATTAATAATTCGAACGACTTTTTAAAGATAAAGAAAATTATAAACTACCTTTATACGGATAATAAAACTATCGCATACTTATTAAAAAAGGATATTATTTTAAGCTTTATAAAATTTACTACATAAATCCAAAAAAAACAAAGGCTTTATAAAAAAGCATCTAATTAAACCTAAAAAAAAGTACATTTAGTTATCCGAATTCTCCGTAGGATATCCTATACTTATAGTACCTAAAATCAAGGACGGTAAGCAAAAAATCGATTAAAATAAAAATCTGATTTATCGACGCGTAATTAGTTATCGATAATTAAACGATATTATTATTAAAAACGGATATCTTTTAACTTTAATAAGCACTTTAAGGGAAAACATAAGCAAAGCTAAATAATTTACTGCGTTAAATTTTCGAAACGGTTATTACCGTATTAAAATAATTAAACAAAATAAATAAAAAACTGCCTTTCGAACGATATACGGGCATTACGAATATCGAATTATGCCTTTAAGATTTACTAATGCTCTTACTAATTTCCAACGCCTGATTATAATTATATTTAGGAAATTCCTAAATAAGTATATCTTTGTCTACCTCGACGACATCCTTATTTATTCCGAAATATTAAAAAAACATAAAAAGCATGTTTTTCAGCTTTTTAAAACTTTAAATAAAGCAAATATCCGAATTAACCCTATTAAAAATATATAATATACGCAAAAATTAAATTATTTAGGATTTATCTTTACCCCCGGTCAAATTTAAATCTAAAACTTTAAACTGGAAATAATTAAAAACTGGTTTGTTTCTAATAAGGTAACCGTTACCGATATCTGGCAGATCTTAGGATTTACGAGTTACGTACGTAACTTAATTAAGAGATATAAAAATATTGTTAAATTATTAACGAAATTAACTATTAAGGAATATGTCGGAAAAAAATTCGAACTTTTAAAAAAAGCTAAAGAAATTTTTTAATTACTTAAAAGATAAAATTATTAAAGCGTTAATAATAAGATTACCTAATACCGACAGAAAGAAACGCTTAAAGATAAACGCCTTAAATTATGCTTTAAGCGCAGTTCTAAAACACTAAGAAAATAATGGAAAATAATACTTAATGGCCTATTATTTCAAGGCCTTTCGAAACGTAAAATTCCAATACAAGATTTACGACAAAAAGCTGCTAGCGATTATTAACGCTTTTAAAAAATAGGAACTTTTTTCTAACAGAATTAAAAAGTTTTTCGATATTTACTTAAATTATAAAAACTTTACCCGGTTTATAACGCCTTAAAAACTAAATAAACGTTACGAAATTTAAATTTTTTTTTTGTCAAAATATAACTTCCAAATTTACCATATTAAAGGGAAAAAAAATATTTAAGTAAATATTTTAAATCGTAGAGGAAATTACGATTTTAAGGTTCCGAAACATCGAATGCAAGTGCTGTAACAGATTAAGGACGGTACCTTACGGTTGTATAAAATTTTGAAACAACTTACCCCAAAACTTTTGACGAAATTCCGAAGTTTTTATAAAAAAAAAGCAAAAAAAAGTATAATAATTAAATACATAATTTGAAAACTAGCTGTTGTACTATAGTAAAATTTATATCCTTCGAAATTAACAAAAGCAATTTATTAAAAAGTTTTACGAAAATTTATTATACGGATATTAAGGTATTTTCAAAACTATTAAACGATTATAGAAAAAATACGACTTTTTAAGACTTCGACGAACTATTAAGCAGGTAATTAAGGATTGCAATATTTGAAATAAGGCAAAAGTAACTTAATATAAACCTTATAAACTTTTACAGCCTATAAATATTCTAAAAAAGGCTTAAAATATTATTGTTTAAGATTTTATTACCGGTTTACCTTTATCAAAAAACCCCGTTATTAAAGTTTAATATGATGGAATATAGGTAATCGTTAATAGATTTACTAAATATAGATACTTCTTATTTTTCAAAGGAAACGTAACGGCAAAATAATTAGTTTACGCCTTTGTTAAATATTACCTCGATAAATATGGGATACTAAAAAAAATTATCTTAAATAAAAACAAGCTTTTTATATTAAAGTTTGGTACCAGCTTTTTTAAGCAGATAGGCGCCAAACTTAAATTTTCTACAGCATATTATTTATAAATAGATAAATAAACAAAACGTTTAAATCAAATATTAGAGTAATACTTAAAAAGTTATATCAATTACCAGCAGGATAATTAGGTTAAACTTTTTCTACTGGCCTAAATGGTTTATAATATCTTTATTAACGAAGATATAGGTATTTTTCCCCATATAACAATATATAGTTACCAAGCAGAAATTTAACGACTAAAACAGCTATTAAACGAAGCTCCAAAATTAACCGCGAAAATTCCGTAAGCAGAAACGGTAGCAACTGAAATCTAGACAGTATAAGTCCGCTTATAAAATGAATTACGATTCCTTTAATAAAAAATAACCCAGTATTATAATAAAAAGAGAATTAAGGGACCAATTTTGTCGAAAAAAACAAAAACTATTTGTTACGCTAAAAACAAAACGCGATTTCGAATATTTCTCAAATTAGAATAAAAAGACTTAATAATAAGTTCGATTTTAAAAAGCTTAGTTTGTTTAAAATCGATAAAGTTATTTCCAGAACTAACTGCCGACTGTTATTACCTAAAACAATAAAAATATACCCTATTTTCCATATTTCTTTGCTTAAACCAATATCTAAGAACGCCCCGCTGGAAACTAGTTTAGAAGTCGAAAAAGATAACGATAAGTACGAAGTTAAACGAATACTGGATTCCAGGATAATTAAAAACAAGGTCCAATATCTAATTAAATAAAAGAACTACCTATACGAAGAAAATACTTGGGAATCTTTTAAGTACCTAATAAACGCGAAGGATTTAGTTAAGACGTTTTACCGCCAGAATCCTAACCGACCGTTTTTAACGCAGTTAAAGTTGCAGATAATAACAGCCTAACACCTAAATCTAGCTTTCCGACGTTCTAATCGAAGGAAATAAATGCTCTTATTATCGCGTTAATTTTAGAAGTAAGCTATGCTTACGCGGTAGCAGCCTGTCGCCGTTCATTTTCTATTTTTTCTTTTTCTTCCAGTTGATTTAATTCGAAACCTTCGTTTAGTATTTTTATCGCCCGACGTTTTAAAAGGTCCTGCTAAAACCTTAACCGCTTTAACCGATTAACGGACGCCTATATTTCTTCTTTTTAGCGCTAACGCAGGTTATCTTTTTTTTTTCAGCTCGTTTTTGAAAAATTAATAATTAATTTTTTGCTTTTCGTTACTCCTTTTGAAAACGTTTTTATTCCTAAGTTATTCGGTTTAAAGAATTTATTATCGCTACGTTACAGTTTCGACGTTAACGGCGTTGACAATTATTGCAAAAGGAAACGCCCGCGGCAAACCGATAATTTGTTTTTTCGAAACGAATATACGAAAAATAAAAATAATGCTTATCGCTAAATTTTTCAAGCCAGGTAACCCGACTTTTACGGGATAGTTTCTGATCTGGACGAAAGCGCCCTTTTAGCTTAGCAGTCCGATTCGACATTATGAAATAAAAGTTGTATTATGTAAAAAAATTAAAAAGGAGAAAATATATTTACTTGTTTTATCTTTGGAATAAAAATCTTAAAAGGAGGAAAATAATGTTACGTCTAACTAATGTAGAAAAGGGATATGCTAAAAGGATTATCGAAATGGCTCCAAAAGTTTTGGATGCAACGGATAAATTTCGGCTAAAAACCTTGTATGCCTAGTTATACTTAAATTTGATAAATAGAAAATATATCTATTTATAACCACCATAAAAGGATGTACTTAGATTTGTTGAATATAAAATACATCCAAACATATCTACCACAACTACAGAATCGGAAGGATATATATAAAATAATAATTTCCTATGTAAATAGCATCCAAATAAATTCGCTCTTTAGTTATCAAACTAAGTCTTTAATTAAAGGCAACGTTCTACGATTAAGGAAAAAGTCCGCAAGTTTCTTTAACGAATAAATTACTGAATTATTCTTCGCTCTATTATTACCTACAAATCAAGAACCCCTTTCGGATACTGCTCATACCTCCAGGTGGTCGTATGACAGGTTCGTTACAAAAAATCGCTTAAATTTAATTAGATATTAAAATTTATAAAAATGATTTTATTATAACGTGCTAAATTATTAAACGGTTTAAATCAGTAAGCGGACCAATTTTGTAAATATTCTAATTACTTATCTTTAATTGCCCATTTTTAATACTAATAATATAAAACGACTTATTAAATAAGAAAGAATAAACCTAGCTATTTAGGCTAAAAAACGAGACCCGAAACTTAGTTATACAAAACTTTGTTTTATATATGAAGTTTTTTTAACGACTCTTAAAGGCCCGATATTACGGTAGATACGTCCGAGCCGATATTATTCCTCCCTTGCAGAAATTGACAGCGACCCCCCAAAAAATCGATTGTTATTAGATAAGTAGCCCGATAACCGTGCACTTGTCAATTCAGTCTTTTGGTACAGTTAACCTCAGCTAGATTAGGCCCCGCTAGCTCGTTCTCTATTTACTTCAAAGTCACTCAAGTACTACTCTACAACGCTAAAAATTAACCAATCAAATCCCAAATCCCCGTAACGAGCCAGTAAAGCCTAAGATCTAGTTATGCGAAAAAGAGGTCCGTTTTATACATTTGCTTCTTTAAAAAACAAAAAATCTGGAATAACTTGATAATAAAACGTTTCCTATAAATATATATATATTTATACGATTTACTTTATCACAGCATATTATTAGCACCATGCCAATCCTAATCAGGATTTTTTTGCCACTTTTAAATATTAACGAGTCTATCAGTTACAACCCGAATACGTCGCGTTATTATTCTTTCTTTTAAAATACGACAAATCTGAATATTTTTAGTTTTATCGAGCTACGCCTTTAAAACAGAATATATGTACGCGTATAATTAATTTCTGGCAACAATATCGAAAAACTAATGCAATGTTTAAAAACTTTATCCGTAATTAGGTTTTTTATAACGATAACCAAACTAATAGTTCGACCATTCGGATTAACCGATTAATTAACGTATTAAAAGAAAAACAAATACGCGATAAACTATTAATATACGAAAGTTAGTAGAAGTTTATTATTTTTATTAATTAGGACCTTATTATAAGCAAATACTATAATACATTATATAGAAAGCTTATAGCTTTCGTAAAAAGGCCTAAATGTCGCCGCCCGCCGGAAAACCCATTACTCGAAGTTAACGTAATTTATATAACCTTAGACGAAAGCGAATAATTTATAAAAACGTTAGTTTTTAACTGGTTTAAGCTTTTAAACCAGGTAGTTATATACTTAAAGAAAAAATAGCAATCGTATAATACGAAACGGAAAGCGAAACTGTTTTATCTTAATAACGATCCGGACGTTTTTACATATCTTTTTTTATAATCTTAATTATTTAGTTAAAATTATTTCTAAAATTAACAGCAGTTATTTATTTTATTTATTAGATAGGTTTTTATTATTTTAAGATATATCACAGGATAAAATCGATATATTAAAGAAGTTAAATATTTGCGAAAGTTATTATACGTTAAATAAAGATATAACCGGATTATTAAAGATAATTAAAGGAATCGTATTATTTTCTTTATAATAATAAGGTTTTAATTAAAATAAATTAGACTTTAAGTTTAAGTAGAATAAGAAAATATCGTATTTAGTACGATAATTTGAATATTTAAAATTATATTCGTAATATAACGTTTCAATACAGTTTCGTTATACATAGCCTTATTACCGTTTTTACTCGTCGTTATGCTCGTATTCTTAAAAAGGATCAAAGCAATTTATGTTCCGTTCTAATTAGTATTATAAAGTAAAATAGCTTTACGAAATGCTGTAATAATATCTAGTATTATTTAATACGTTTTGTTAATTCGTAATTAGTACTATCCGGACTTTCTTTTTTAATTTTATTAATATGCTTTATAAGCGAAATTGTCAGGGCCAGCCAGCTCTGGAGGGGTTGGGAGACATATAGCTAACGGGGCCCTGGATTCTTCGAGGGAACTTGAAGCATTGCTGACCTTTTTGTCAGCTAGTAGGAGGTGCGCTAGCACCCCATATACGATGAGATTCCCTCTGATCAGAACATATATATTTCGTAGCTAGATTACTTCAAAGATTAGTACGCGTTGCAAGAGTGTATACAACTAGCTAATTAATACAATACAACTGATGTCCTTTATATTAGATAATTAAGAGTCTTATTCGCTTAATCCGTGTTATTTATCAATTGATCAGTTGTTGCTGAGGCGATATAGGCTGTATATTAGTAGTAATTATCTATATGCTTTATTAGCCATAATAGCGACTGTATAGTCGACGTCCGTAGTTATTTATAGTGGTTTTAAGAATTGGGACAAATTTAAGAACGAATTTAAAATTAAAGCTAAGGAATATAATCTGTAGGACTATATTGATCCTAATTAGAACGTTTTATAGCCTGTTAAATTTATAGTACCCGTTATTACTTTTATCTAAAGAGATTAATTCGTTAGATAACGACGCGAGCAGTTAGTTCCTTTTCCAAAAGAACTATATAAGCTGAAAAAGTCGATTTTACGGGCCGTTTAATAAATACCTCCGAGATGACGACCGAAGGCAGATAAGTTCATAATTAGGACTTTGCGACTTATATTTACTTAGACCGAGAATATAAGACTTTCCGAAAGAATTTCAACGAGCTTATGAAATCGGTTCTAGATAGCGTTTCTCCGTCGATCAAGCAGATTTACTTAAGCCCAGATAACGACCTTAGGGGTTGGTATGTTAAATTGCAACAAACCGGAAAAGTTTACGACAGCTGACTGCTTATAAATATTAAACGCGAATACGAAAAACGATTAAAGCAGGCCCTGAAAGTCGTTAAGAAGTTTAATAAATAGATAGTAAAATAGTAAAAGATTATAGCTTAAGGTTAACACTATAGAGTTTTCAAAATAACTATACTAGTTATCTAGACGAATTAATTATGTGCAGCAGTAGTACCGACTATGCTTAATTAGTTGAATTTATTTATGCTTGTTAAACGAAATAATATCGAAAAAGAAACGATTAATTATTTAAAAATTGGAGCTAGTTTTTAGATTATTTAATTATAATAAATTTATAACAGTTAAAAAAAACGTTAAGGTAACATTTCCGACCTTTTATAGAGTTTTAGCAAATTTTTTAATTAAAACGATCTTGATCAAAGAAAAAAAAGGATATTAATAATTAGCTACGTAGTAAGACCTTTAGAAAAGGGCCGAAACGAGGCAATCGTAGAAGTTCTTAAGCGAGCCGAAATAGTAGCAGCAATAAGCGAAAGCGTTAAGAGTTAAACGTATAAAAGATTCGGTACAAAGCGTATTTAAACCTTGCATATACATTATACTAGTATTATTACGCGTTTTTTTAATAAAGCTTTAGTAAGATTTAAGCCTAATAAGAAAGTTTTAGTATTAGTCCAGAACCGAATTGATTCCGATTAATCTTTAAAGAAAGACATTAATCGACTCTCGAAGACTATGAAGAAATTAATTACTTAGGAAATAGATTAATTCCTAAAGGGAGTAATATAAGTACTGGCGTGCTTCCTGATTTTTAATTAACGCAGTACGATAAACGTCGCGTCCTACTCCCTAAAAGATTCGGTCATTTTAAATTTAAAGTTTATAATATATATCTTTAATCTAATTAGCAAGTTTTTAAGCTATAGGATAACGATCTAAAGCGACGATATGTACGTAAAGAATAGCTTCGTTTCTAATCAAAGGATATAGAAAAATAAATATACTACTTTAAAACCTTAAGGGCCTTAAAGCGTTACGTTTATATAACGTGGTGTATTATAAAAATTTCGCTTGCAACTTGGTATCTTTCTGGTAGCTTCGAAAAAAAGGAGTACTAGTAGAATAACCGCGGAATTAACAACTTTATTCGAAATAAGTATGATTAGGTAGTTGTTACGTTAATAAACGAGTTTAATTAGTTCGTTTTCGAAAATATTAGCGCGATAGTTACTTATGCAGTTTTCGTATTTTATAAACGAAACGTTAATTTATATATTACGAAACTATTACGAATCGATAATGGTACGATATAATATCTAAGATTAGGATATTTAAGGCTCGAAATGATCGCCTAGTTGTAGTCCTATACAAAAGGAGTACGCCTAAAAGGTTTTATAATAGTCGAATGCTAAGCATGTGGCAAGGCGAAAGTTAAGAAGTAAATACGCCGCGAACCGAAAGAAAAAGTTTCCTGATTAGAATAGCGAATTGCTATCAATTTTATAAATTTCGAAAAAAAACTTTAAAGGATATAAATACGTTATATTCGCGACTGACAAGTACTTAGGCTTTATTTAGGATGTTTATCTCATGAATCGAAAGCAAGATATATTGATTACAGCATTCCGATACTTTTTAGAGGTTATAAAAAACCCGGACAAGGTTTTTCTATAGGTGTTCGAATGCGATAACGAAATTTTAAAAAATTACCAGCTTCGAGATATACTTTAATTGCCTCCTTTTAGTATTAAACTTAAGCCCTTAATACCGTATACCCAGGCCTAGAACGGGAATGCAAAGCGTTTAAAGGGTGTAATTAAGAAGAAAGCGACTGCGATACGAAATAGCGCTAAGTTACTTTCGTTTCTGATCGTATATATCTTTAAAGCAGTAGTATATCTATATAACCGTACCTCCAAATACACATTCTTTTGGCAAAGCTTATACGAAGTTTACTATATTTATCTAGCGTATAAAAACGACGTTGCAGTATTTGATCGGAAATCTTAATAAGCTTATCTGCGAATATATAGCTATATGGCCTATATTATAACAGCTGCTGCTATAAAGACAAAACAGAGATTCTAAAAGCTAAATCCTAAGGCTTAAATTAGGTTTTTCGTCGGTTACCGATTTACGAATATCTACGAGATCTGGAACCTATTAATTAATAAGGTTATCGCTATTTGAAACGTATTGTTTAACGAAAAGGCCACTTTTTTAGGTAATATTAAAAACCTAAAAAAAGATTTTTTATATGTTACAAAAAAAGAATTACAAAAGTTTTTACGACAGGTAAAACTACCTAATTAAGGCTTAGCTTATCCAAATATACAAATACAAAAAGAAAACGAAAACCTAAATGGAACAATTCAGTTACCAGTTGGATAAAAGGGGTGGTTCTAGAATAGCATAAGCGTGTGAAACGTACGGAATAAGGAAAAACAAACCTATTTGCATAAAATTAATTACTTTTATACGACGGACATGTTCGAATTATTTCCGTCTTTTAGTTTATTACTTTTTTTAACGTCCGCTTAATAACTGCTACGATCGGTACGCCAGCGGAAATTATAAAGGTAACCTTAGGTTCTTATTGTTCTATTTAATCCAAAGTAACGATAAAAAACGAAGATACCTTACGGGTTATAAATATAAACTTTCCGTACGTTTCGTGTTGAAACGATAGTTATCGATACGATTATAAAATATAAAAAGCCGCGTTTAACGTAAAACGATTAGCTTACTTTGTTAATACGATCGATAATCGGCCGGTAAATTATAGAAATTTAAGAAAGTTAATTACCTAAAATACGCGCCACCTTAATCGAAAAAGCTTCGATACGAAAAAATATAAAATCCCTAAGTCGCGAAACCGGGTATACAGGCGCGACCTACCTCCACCGCCGCGAGATTATAAAGAGCTAAATATATACCCGTTAGGAGAGTTATTTCGTAAGGCCGAAAAGGCTTATTTACAAAGTCATAAAAAGATGCAATCCTAGAAAGTCGTTGATTAATCTTTTGCTAAAAAGAAATAGGTTCTAAGGTATATATAAGTATATGTTTACAAATTCGACAAGTATGGTTGGTTGTAAAAATACAAGGTACGTCTCGTCGTACGAAGCGATTAATAACTAAAAAACGTTTATAGTAATACATACGTATTTACTTTAGCTAAAAGGTTATATAAAACTTTAATCGTTATTACAGCTAAATTCGATTTAAAGCTTAAGTAATATAACGCTATTAATACCTTTGTTAACGCCCAGTTACTTTATAAAGTTTACATAAAAACATTTTTAAGATACCCGTAACGTGCCACACAAGCTCCTCAGACACATAAGCTCGTCGGACACTTTTTGGCACCTTTCAACAATTAACCCAAATAACTTAACTATAACACATTAAATCAAACCTAATTAATCGAATACTTCTTTGCTAACTGTATCTACAGCTTCTTTCCAAGTATGTACATTATATTAAGACCTGTTACGGACGCTAGGTTGCTATTTCTTCCTCCTAAGCCGACTGCAACCGATTAACTTTAGCAGCTGTTAGCAGTAATTCTTTGTTATAACCTTTCTACTGGCTAAAAGAACTTGTTTATCTTATATAGCAAGTATTCATCTTTCTGGAAAACGTTTGTTTTAATTATTTACTTGCGTAAGGATCGAGTTGTTGCTAAATCAAGTCGGACACGCCCTGCCATACGCCCTGCTACACGCCCTGCCATACGCCCTGCTACACGCCCTGCCACACGCCCTGCCACACG
>QJNY01000937.1:0-13127 GCA_004155945.1 Monosporascus sp. mg162
AAAAGGGTTGAAACGAAGGAACGGAAGTGTGGCATCTACGGCAAGCCCGGACATAATGCGCGTACTTGTGAAAAAGTTGTAGATACATCTAGCCAAAAAGAATCCGATTAATTTGAACCAATGCGATATGTTGTTGTTAAGTTATTTGAATTTGTTGTTGCGGAATGCTAAAAAGTGGTTCGCTTATATATGTCTCTCGCTTATATGTATGGAACGTTATAAACTTTACTTTATTTATTATATTTTATATATTCTTTTTCTAGTTTTAATTTTAATTCACCAAAAGTATTTTTAATAAGCTTATAATGTTCCTAAATTGCCTAAATATAAATAATTTTTATATAGTACCTAATATAATATAATTGCCAAAATGGTACTACCGCCGTTTAATAAAAGAAAAATATGGCGACCGTATCCGAAATTTATATCGCGATCTTCTAAAAGATTAAGGCGTACATAAAAATAAAAATGCTTCCAGGTTGGTTTTCGACGCGAACTATATTAACCACGACGCTATTTTCAATATCTTACTTTTAGCTAAATATATCTCCTTTTTAAATCTTTTAGCAGCTAACAAAATAATAAGTACGAATATCGCTAAAATGGTATTCGTCAAAATTATAGTACTATAAGGCCTTAATAAAACGGGGTTTATTATTATATGCAAAAAAATATAATTTACTTACAGTTATATATCTCTTAATACATATTTTACCGCCGATAATATCGGAATAATACTTTAATAAATATTTAAGAATTTCGATTACATATATGTAACTTATAAAACGATTATAGAAAACGTATTTATATATAATAACGTTATATAATTCCCGTTTTTACCAAACCCGGACGAAATTGCAAAATAATATATAACTTTATTTATTTTCTTTACCATACCAAAGTATTCGGGTAAAATTAATAAATAAGCAAATACAAATTACGGGATAATAAGCTTTTAAAACCGCAAAATAAACATCTTTTATATTATAAATTTAATTAACGATTATTTTCTAAAAACTCGTATAAAGTAGACTGCTTAACGTTTCTGGACATACCTAATCGATAACGATTTACATAATATAAATAATACCAGAAATATAATAATTTTATAGTTCTGATTAAAAAACTAAAACCGTAATATATTATATAATATATATTGTATAAACGTTATTTCTATAATATTAAACGAAAAAAAAGTTTATAATTATAAATAATTAGCTAGCGATTAAATAGTTATATATGATAACTGGATATTTAGGTATAAAGGCATATTAAGTATTAATAAGAAGGATTTTAGTAGTTACTTACCGTATCCGGATATATCTATGCTTATATAGAATTCCGATATAAAATTCCAAATTCCATCTGGAACTCGAACTAAGCTGAAAAAAAAAGCGCCGTACCAAACAACAGAAACCTTATACCCCTATACGCCAAACGGGTCGGAAAAGGAAATTTTAAAAGCCGCAGTCGGAAATGCTGGTAAAGCTTATCTCTGGATACCTAACGTTAAAAGATATATCTGAAAGCCCGGAAAAAGTACTCGACGGGAACGATTTACAATTATAGATATCCCTATCGAAATAACGACGAAATAAGTAACAAAAACCTACTGATATTAATTAAAACCCTAAACTATTTACCGCGAAAATACCATAATTACCAAAATCCCTAGCAAAAAGATAACAACGTACGCAACTAGCCTTAAAAAAGGTTAGCCAAAAACCGGCTCCAAAATATACTACTTACGGGCCCAGGAAAACAAAATCATAAAACGTAAAAGTTTCGGATTTATTATAAGGCCGGAATCCTAAACATTTCGAATTAATACCTATAAAAAAACAAACGCCGGAATAATTATACCTATAGCGAAAATATGGCCTTCTTAATGTTAGCGAAGAATTATCTAGGTCATTTATTTACTCGTATATTCGATCTCTTATACCAGCTAATCGACTCGAACTAAGGTATCCTAAAGTTTAAAAAAGATAAAAATATTTCAAAAGTAAATGCAAAGAATTCGAAAAAAGGGACCGGAAAATAAATTTTAAAGATTTCTAATTCGGCGATATAAATCAAAGGATATAAATTAAAAAGCTAGGTTATTAATAACCGCTATAAAAGATAAATACGAACGCGTAATATTAAAGTTCGTTAATTTTCCTCATTTAAAAAGTTTATTACATATCCATAATAATATATAATTAATTCGGATTAAGAAAAATTAATACCCATATAACATTTAACGAACTTAAAATTAATAAAATAAACGAATATAATAAATACAACCTATATTAATAACTTCGCTCGTATTATTTAATTATTTCTTGCTGTAATTAAATTATTTTAACACAAAAAAATATATTTCGGACTTTTCAAGAACGTTAACATCCCGTAAGAATTTAAATAAGCTAGTAAAATATACTTAAAACGTCCCGTATTTTAACGAATTCGAAAATGCATTATTAAAAACCGCAAAAGGTTATAACGTGTACTTTAACTTTTAATATACTTTATTTATTAACAACTTAAGCAAATATATAACGTCGTAGAACTTAACTAAAACTTATCTTAGAAAGCTAAAAATAATCTAATATTTTAATACTTTCTTAAATTATTAACTTTAACCGATATTACGTAAATATTTACATTTAACGTACTCTATAACCGTAATCTCGTTTCGAAACCGAACGCGTTTTTCGTTATCTGCTTTAATCAAAACCGAACGGGTTTCGTTTCCTAATTTTCGACCTAATATCGCGATTATTACCATCGTCGGATAAATACCGTTTGTTTTAACGTGCGATTTTCCGACCTTAACACCAATTATTATTTCGGTTCCATTTTCTAATATATTGTTCGTAACGTCGGATTACGTATCGTTACTTTTTAGTAAGGCCGGCAATTCCGGTAACGATATGAAAGCAAACGAATTAAGCGGATATAAATACGGTAACGAAAATAAAGTTGGTAAATTAAATATATTAAGAAACGGTAAGCTTTAAGTTAACGTTACAAATAATTGGAACGTATTAATTATATTCGGAGGGCCAACTTATCTGTTTTACTTCGTACTATAATTGCCCTTGGGAAGTACGTTGACTTACGACGCTTTTAACCTTCCATTCGATATTGTTTTTTAATTCGGGCATTATTAATAAATAATCAGTTCTAATTATTTAAGGCTCTAATAGTTGGATTGGAAAAATAGGGTGCAAGCGGCTATATTGCTAAGGAAGGATTAAGCGATATCCCTAAAAACCGACTTTGCAAATAACGCGGAATAGTTTAATATATTTGAAAGCTAACTTACGATGATTAATCTTTAAGTTTTTTGTTAACATTCTTATTATTTGTTTCACTTTAAAAGTAAGAGATTTATGCTTATTGTTATGATATTTTTTATACGTTTCGGTCGTTTCTTATTACCGTTTCTTTGGTTCTTTTCGGATTTATTTCAGCTTTTAAATTTTAGCATATATTACAGGAGCCCTTATTAAAATGCATTAAGTTTTGAGGAAAGTCCTAAATTTAAGGTTATATCTATATAAAGCTTCAAAAAGGGCCTTTTTAGTAATATTATTAATTGCAAAGTTAATTACAAAAAAACCTTCGGGTAATAATTTCGGCCAGGTTAGTTATTGGTTTCCGATAAGGTAACGGAAATAACATTCGAATATCTGGTTTTTTTTTTCCGTTTACTTATTGGTTTAAAGGTAAAAAGCAGTCGAAAGTCTTTGCTTAACCTTAATATAATAGCAAAGTTTTCCCCAAAATATATTGGTAAATATTAAGCCTTTGTTAAAAATAATCTTTATAAAGACTTTATTCTCCCCAGAGGAAACGTAACCGTGTAGACAAAATTGGATAAAATGATAGATTACTACCTCAATTCCTAGGCTCCACTAAACCCATCCCTCTCGCAAGCATTTCACTCCAAGGCGACTTCAGACTGCCTTGTCCCGTTCTTATCCGCGTCGATTCTTGTCGAAATTCTGGACGGTTTTCGCAATCCGGAACAGCCGAGCAAACTATCGTTCGTAGTCTTCCAGCATATATCGTTCCAAAATCTGAACTTCGAAGTTGTCAAGCCGGTTACCGCCTTTCTCTTCCAGTTCCCTTTTCAGTTTCGCCAATATTCCGTTTATAATCGTCATACTTTTCGCCATATATTCTTGCAAAGATCGAGTCCCGTTATTTTCGCGAATCAAATCGTATCCGAAAATTAACAACCGAAATCGATTACTTTGGGAAAGATTTTTGGGATCGATAATGGTGTCGATGGTTTTAGCCTGTCCGGTAATTTTATGCGAATTATGTACCGTTAATACAACAGTTTTTGTAGAAATCCTACGGTTACGGATTACCGGTATTGTATATTCGGACTTGTACAACATACTATTTTAAGTAACTCGAAAAAGCGTAAAAACGATCGAAATTAACGAGGGCTCGGAAAAATGCCAGCCTTTTATACGCAGCACGGCGTAATTAAGGTTTACTATTAAGGTTTACTTTTAAGGTTTATCCTTAAGGTTTACCGTTAAGGTTTATCTTTAAGGTTTATCCTTAAGGTCTACCGTTAAGATTTGCTTTTAAAGTTTGCCTTTAAGGTTTATTTTTAAGGTTTACCGTTAAGGTTTATCCTTAAGGTTTACCGCGCAAAGCTTAACATCTTCTAAGTCATATTATCTAATCCTACCGAACCGTGGAGCTAGCGGGCATAAGGTTTATCAAGGTCGAAGCTTATCGGCAACTACGCATTCGGCTTCAAAGTGAGGCTTTATGAGACTAAGGTATCAATCTATTCTAATCGTAAAAACCATTAATCAATTATCGTGTTCGAAGGTACTGGGTATAATATCTATCGTGCAAATTACATCGTAGAATGATTTTCTGTATATTTGGCTCAGCCTGGAAAATAAGGCTTGAACCCATTCGACCTTGCATAAAGACTTTATAATAATATCCGATTTTTCGATAAAATAATTCTGCAAATTTAATATTAATAATAATAATAACGATTGCGAAAAGAAATATCTTTATAAATCGGTTTATCATTATTAAGACAGTATTAACTTTACAGCTCTGATACCAAATTAAGGGTAATTCAGTAATAAGATTTATAGTTAATTTTTATAGGTAATAAAGATATAAGTAATATTTGTAATTCGCTATAAGGCCGGTAGTATTTCGCCTTATTTCCGAAGTAAATAATATAGTTTTTAACGTAATTTCGTACGGTTTTTTTTTTAGGTCCGGCTAAAAGTATAATTATTCAATTCGTTACTAAATTCTTTTTATGCTGAAATAGCTAGCAAAAGAGTTATTATAGTATATCTTTAGGATTTGGTAATGTACGGCCTTTTCGTTCGAGATATATAATCGATTTTTGTATTTAATTAATCCTTTAATATCTATATTTTATTAGAGATTTATAGGTATATCGTTTACAAGTCCTTTTTAAATTTGCTTATATTTAGGGTTACGTTTTTAAATAGTGCGAATAAGGTTAAGAAATAGTTTCGGGATTGGCGATTGAGCTAGGTTTTATAACGTTTCCGTAATTTCCAGTTTGGTTAAACCTTAATTCGTTATTCGTACCCGTTTGCGCGTAAGTGCCTAAGCTAAAACTGTACGCTTTTCGGGCGTCCTTTCCGCAAAATAACGCTAGCTGATATTTCTGGCTCAGAACATATTAGGAATAATTTAAAATTTACTGCTAGCTTTTTTTCGAACGTAAGCAGTAACATCAAATTATCCGCCTTTTTTTCCATATAGTTAGGGCGTTTTAAAGTTGGATCAACCGGGTGTTACGAATTAGGACCTACTCTCCCTGTCTGGGCGAGGACACCCTACGGTTAAACTCCGGAAGCAGGTATCTTAGCATTTTAATGTGATCTGGAGAATCTAATAAATCTGGACAAGATTATACAGATCTAACAAATCCACGACACACCCATAGAAAACTAAAGGATATAATGGATGGGTTTCTCCTGTAAATAACACCCACTTAGTTTTGCTCCTTAACTATCAATCTAAGTTTTTAATTAAAGGCAACGTTTTTCAATTAAAGAAAAAGTCCGCAAATTTTTAAATAAATAAATTACTGAATTATTCCTCGCCCTATTATTACCTGCAAATTAAGAACCCCTTTCGGATATTGCTTATACGTCCAGGTAGTTATATAACAGGTTCGTTATATTTTGATAGCTGCTTAATCAGTAGCCGATAAATAATTCAAGGCCTAATTAAGCACAAGCTTTTCTACACCCAGTAAAAACAATATTACGTAACGGCATTTAAAAGATAAACAACATATTCGATCGCCAGTACTAATTAATAAGGGATCGATATCTGGATTAAAATATCCTACCCCTTATTAAAGAAATCCTTTTTTTAATCGACAATATAGACCTTGTTAATATTCGGTTTTAAAAAGGACCTTCTTCTCAGCAACAACCTTCCCCGGCTCCAAAGGAAACCATTAAGGTTTAAGAAAACGAACTGGAAAAAAAAAAGAAATGCGACAGCCCGAAAGGTAAGGAAAAAGAACTTACGATTAACGATAAGTTACGTATCTTGATAATTAAATTCCAGCCGGTAAAAACGGAAAATGCTAAATTCGCTTAATAGCAAAGGTTTTCGACATTGCCTTTATTTAACGAGAATCAATCCCGCAAATATACTATTTTACCCTTTACTTATCATAAAATGCCAAAGGTTAAAGGTTATAAGCTAACTCTCTTAAATCCTTACGATAGTACCACAGATATAGAAAAATTCTTGATTTAGACTAAATTTTACCTTAAGTTTTTCGAAAATTCCTTAAGGGGAGATTATTAAAAGGTATTAGCTATTTCCCAGCTACTTACAAGAAAAGTTTTTTAATAGTTCCAGCCAAGTATAAAAAATTACTTCGAAAATTACCCTAACGAATTATCCGACCATATTAATTATATCTTTAGTAATTACAAATATTTGGAAAAACGAATGCAAACCTTATTTAAAAATCTAAATAAGCAGTGAGATATAATTAAAAAGCTGCACCTTTTCCAGCAGAAAAAATCAACGGCTAAATATATAACGGAATTTAATCACTTTATAGCAATTTCCTACCTACCGGAAAGCGCCTTGTTTTACCTTTATTATGATAACTTAAAGTTATAAATTAAGGCCGAAATGTCACGGTAGGGCTCAAGTTAGGTGTAACCAGTCTATTCCTATGGGGTAGGGTCAGGACAGAACAGACTCTTGTCTCTCTATAAGAATAGATAGGGGCCTAGGGCGCTTATATGAAATGAAGACAGTGAGGAGTTTAATTAAGGAGGGTGGGTTACGTAAGGTGTGCCAGCCCCAGGCTGCTAGACCTGCTGTGACACGAAATATATAAAGTACCTAAAATAAGGCCTTTTTAGGATTACATTAACAAGGCCATTATTGCTGATAAACGTACCTTTAACAGGTACCTAGAAAAAAAAAGGTCCAGCAGGAAAAAAAACGTTCGAAACTTCGGCAGCAAGCCCTAAAAAAGCAAAAATAAGGATAGGACCCAAAAGGAAGTAAATACCACTTTAAGGGAACTTAAAAAGCATAAGTCGAATATTAAATGCTTTAATTATAGCAAGAAAGGCTATTACAAAAACGAATATCGTTTCCTAACCAAAAGTAATTTTAAGAAAAAAAGGATTCCTTAAAAAAAGGCCCGAACAGCCGTACAAAAGACAAACAGTAAAAACGAAAAAAAGAAAAAAGTTAATTTTACCTTTTTCTAGTAAAAATATACCATTGCGACGACCTACTATAAACCAAGCGGCGACCCAAAGTACGAACGTTACCCGATTTGCCAAAATCAAATAACTAAAGCCTGTAAATATTATCCCGGACAACCAGTTTCTAGGGTAGCTATAAGGTTAAAATGGGAATGTTATTTGAATATGCAAAAATGCGAAATATATTACGAATACGGCCAAATGCGCCCAGAATTTAACAATTACGGGCAAAAAACTCTTAAATCTAGCGAACTCCTAAAACGGGCGGTATACCTTAAAACCGAAACCCTTAAATAGGACTTTGTTAATAAGTACGAACTTCTTTATTTCTCGGCTTATAACGATAACGATTATCTAATTTACCTTTAAATAAAGGAAAATAACGATTATTAACCCGGTTAAAACGAAAAAACCTTTATAAAACCTAATAACAACTGCAAATGTATCGAAATTCTCCGATAACCCGAATACCTTCGATCTTGTTATTTGTACCCCGATTCGGATTAAAGCCGAAAAGTTATTACTTAAGGTTGCTTATACTATACCCCTATGCTATGCTTGATGCATAAATTTCTGGATATAAAAATAAGCCTTACAAAAATCGTAACTTCGAATCGGAAGCTTTTTTAAACGTTAAAGGTTAAAATTATTAAAGTAAAATACCAAATTAGTTAACGAAAATAATATACTTGCATGGACGACAAATATACCAAATACGCAATTAAAAAAGCCCGACAATAAAAACGCCTTTTAACAAACAGAATTACGAAGTTAAAAAACGGTAAAGGCCTTCGAAATTAAGGTATCAAAAAGTTATACGAATTAAAACTTTATATAAGGCAAAAAAAGGATTACAAAATTAAATCGAAATTCCTATTTAATATTAAAACCAAACCTTCAAAGTTATAATTAACTCTGGAATAAAAAGTAACTTTATTTCGCCAGCCGTAATCGAAAAATATTACATTTTTTGGAAGTACAAGTTAAAATTTTACAAATTACGGATAGTTAATAAAAATCTTTTCTAATACGATAACGTACAAATTCTTAAAAAACTAAAAAACTTTTAATATGGATTTAAAGGTATTAAAAATATTTTACGTTAAATATCGCCGAGATTTTAAGTTATAATATTATCTTAGGAATGCTGTAACTTAATTCCAGTAACCCTTTAATTAACTGGAAAATTTACCAGCTTTTTTAGAATTATAAATTAATTTCTTTTAAAAAAAGGTTTAAAAAAGTTTAGTACATTATCCGAAAAGCTAAGGTATTAAATTTTGCCAGTACTATACCCTTAAAATATTAGCGATTTAAACGACTTTTCAAAGATAAAAAAATTACGAATTGCTTTTACATAAATAATAAAATTATTACATACCTATTAAAAAAAGATATAACTCCAAGTTTTACAAAAATTACTACATAAATCCAAAAAAAGCAAAAACTTTATAAAAAAGCATCCAGTTAAACCTAAAAAAAGGTTACATTTAATTATCCGAATCCCCCGCAGGATACTCTATACTTATGGTACCTAAAATCAAAAACGGCAAATAAGAAATCGACCAAAACGGAAATCCGGTTTATCGACGCGTGGTCGATTATCGACAGCTAAACGATATCATTATTAAAAACGGATATCCCTTAACTTTAATAAATACCTGAAGGGAAAACGTAAACAAAGCTAAATAATTTACCGTCTTGAACTTTCGAAACGGGTATTACCGTATTAAAATAGCAAAAAATAAAAATAAAAAACTGCTTTGCGAATAATATACGGGCATTACGAATACCGAATAATGCCTTTAGGATTTATTAATACCCCCGTTAATTTCTAACGCTTAATTATAATTATACTTAAAAGGTTTTTAAATAAATATGTTTTTGTTTACCTTAACGATATTCCTATTTATTCCGAAACGCTGGAAAAACATAAAAAGTATATTTTCCAAGTTCTGAAAGCTTTAAATAAAGTAAATATCCGAATTAACCTAACTAAAAGTATATGGCATACGTAAAAGCTAAATTATTTAGGATTTACCTATATCCCCGATTAAATTCATATCTAAAACTCCAAGTTAAAAGGAATTAAAAATTGGCCCATCCTTAATAAGGCAACCGTTATAAATATCGGAAAAATTTTAAGATTTACGTATTACGTACGTAATTTGATTAAGGGATATAAAGATATTGTTAAATTATTAACGAAACTTATTATTAAAAAATATATTAAAAAGTAATTCGAATTTCTAAAAAAGGTTAACAAAGTTTGTCAATTATTTAAAACCGAAATTACTAAAGCGTTAATAATAAAATTACCTAACGCCGATAAAAGGAAACGCTTAAAGATAAACGCCTTAAATTATATTTTAAAAGCAGTTCTGAAGTAATAAGAAAATAATAGCAAGTAGTAATTAGTAACTTATTATTCCAAGGCCTTTCGAAACGCAAAATTCCGATACAAGATTTACGATAAAAAGCTGTTAACAATTATTAACGTTCTTAAAGAATAAGAACTTTTCTTTAGTAAAACTAAAAAGCTTTTCGATATTTACTTAAATTACAAAACCTTTACCCGGTTTATAACGACTTAAAAGCTAAATAAACGCCACGAAAATTGGATAATTTTCTTGTCGAAATATAATTTCCAAATTTACCATATTAAGGAGAAAGAAAATATTTAAGCAGATATTTTAAATCGTAAAAAAGATTACGATTTTAAGGTCCCGAAACGTTAAATGCAAGTATTGCAACAAATTAAGGACGGTACCTTACGGTTATGTAAAATACTAAAACAACCTACCCCAAAGCTTTTAACGAAATTCTGAATTTTATAAAGAAAAAAGCAAAAAAAGGTATAATAATTAAATAGATAACTTAAAAACTAACTATTGTATTATAACAAAATTTACATCCTTCGAAACCAACAAAAGCAATTCGTTAAAAAGTTCCATAAAGATTTATTATACGGATATTAAGGTATTTTCAAAATTACCAAACGATTACAGGAAAAATATAACTTTCCAGGATTTCGACGAATTGTTAAACATGTAATTAAAGATTGTAATATCTGTAATAAAGCAAAAGTAACCCGATATAAGCTTTATAAACTTTTACAGCCCATAAATATTTTAAAAAAGGTTTAAAATATTATTACTTAGGATTTTATTACCGGTTTACCCTTATCAAAAGATCCCGTTATTAAAGTTTAATATAATGGAATATGGGTAATTATTAACAAACTTATTAAGTATAAGTACTTTTTACCCTTTAAAGGAAACGTAACGGCAAAATAACTAAGTTACGCCTTTATTCGATATTACTTCGATAAATATAGGATACCAGAAAAAATCATCTTAAATAAAAACAAGTTTTTTATAGCAAAATTTAGTACCAACCTTTTTAAGCAAATAAGCGCTAAGTTTAAATTTTTTATAGCATACCACCTATAAACAAATAAACAAATAAAACGTTTAAATTAAATATTAAAGCAATATTTAAAAAATTACCCCAATTACTAATAAAATAACTAGGTTAAGCTTTTTCTATTAGCCCAAATAGCTTATAATACCTTTGTCAACTAGGATATAAATATTTCTCCTTATATAACGTACCACACCACTGAACGGGACACACCACCGAACGGGACACTTTTTGGCACTTCCCAGCAATGCACCCAAATAACTCAACCACAACACGTCATATGGATTCAAATCAATCGTATTCTCTTTCGCGGGCCGTATCTACAGCTTTTGGACAAATGCACGCATCATATCAAGGCTTATTGCGGATGCCATGTTGCCATTTCTTCCTGCCAACCCGCCTGCGACCGACCACCCCCTAACGCGTCTAAGCTAATATTATCCCCATTTCGTACAACCCTAAGCCGACCGACTAGATAACTATTCTCGACCGAATCCTAAACCCAAATACGCGAGCATTTCTTATCCGGCTTCAATACGTTGAAGATATACGGCGGAGAACGTATGTTGGAAGCGCGTTGGAGGGCGTGTTGGGGGGTCCGTGCGGGGCGTCTCGCGGGGCGTGTAGCGGGACGTATGGGCAGGGCGTATCGGACTTGATTTGCAATAACTCGAGACCTACGCAATTGCATGATTAATACAAACGTTTCCCAGAAAGATGAATGCTTGCTATATAGGATGAACAAGTTCTTTTAGCCAGCAGAAAGGTTGCGGCAGAGAATTGCTGCTAGTAGCTGCTGAAGCTGGGCGGTTGCGGGCGGGTTGTCAGGAAGAAATGGCAACATGGCATCCGTAACAAGCCTTGATATAATGCGTGCACTTGTCCAGAAGCTGTAGATACGGTCCGCGAAAGAGAATACGATTAATTTGAATCCATATAACGTGTTGTGGTTGAGTTATTTGGGTGCATTGCTGGGAAGTGCCAAAGAGTGTCCCGTTCGGTGGTGTGGGACGTTAACGGTATATAGTTACTAAGTAAAAACTTAACGGCTAAAGTAGTTACTAAACGAAGTTCCAAAATTAATTACGAAAGCTTTTTGAATAAAAACGGTAATAATTAAAATCTAAATAGTACAAATCCGCTTACAAAATAAATTACGATTTCTTGAATAAAAGATAACCTACATTATAATAGGAAAAGAATTAAGCGACCAATTTTATCGAAAGGAAACAAAGTTTACTTGTTACGCTAAAAACAAAACGCAATTTCGAATATTTCATAAATTAAAACAAAAAGATCTAGTAATAAGCTCGATTTTAAAAAGCTTGGTCCGTTCAAAATCGATAAAGTTATTTCCAAAACTAATTACCGACTGTTATTACCTAAAACGATAAAAATATAACCTGTTTTCTATATTTCTTTGCTTAAAGCAGTACTTAAGAACGCCCAGTTGGAAGCCAGTCTGGAAGTCGAAAAAGACGACGATAAGTACGAAATTAAACGAATATTGGACTTTAAGGTAGTTAAAAACAAGGTCCAATATTTGATTAAATAAAAAAACTATTTATATAAAGAAAACATTTGGGAACCCTTTAAATACTTAACGAACGCGAAGGACCTTGTTAAAAAGTTTTACCGCCAGAATCCTAACCGACCATTTTTAACGTAGCCAAAGTTATAGGTGATAACGGCCTAACACCCAAATTTAGGCCTTCGGCGTTCGAACTAAAAAAAGCAATGCCTCTGTTATGGCATTAATTTCGGAAGCAAGCCGAACTTATTTTGTTTTTATATAGCGTTACATTTTTTTTTTCCGCTTTTTTTTTCTTTTAATTAATCTAAATCCAATCCTTCTTTTAAAATTTTTAAAGCCCTTTTTTTTAAAAAGGTTTTGTTGAAGACGTAAGCGCTTTAATTTTCTAATAAATTCCTTCG
>QJNY01000938.1:0-13117 GCA_004155945.1 Monosporascus sp. mg162
GCAACGGTGGGGTGGGCGCGTTAGCCCCACTATTTGTATGTACGTAGCTAGACCTTCACACCTCCCACACCTTCCCACATCCAGAATCAGATACAGATACCACAGATCAATCAGAGAACAAACAGCGGTACCCCGAATTGCGACCCGAGTCTTCACAAAATATTTATAATTATTGGTTACGGCAAAAAGCATTTCGAGGAAAGATCGAAATGGTATATATTTTTACGAACGATATAATTGTAAATAAATTAATAAAGGTTTTTTTTGCTACGTCCTTCGGATAATTTATTCGATAGTTAGGGTTAACGGATATCAAAAAGAGGATACAGGAACGCCGAGTTCGGGAATTATCTGATAAGGATCTGCAAGGATTCGAGGATAACTTTGGTTGATCGATATTTTATATCCAGGATCTGCTATTAAGAAAGCAGCCCCTAGGGGGGTGTGTCAGATAATTGTTGATATCAGGGGTTCAAAGATAGAACGCCACGGAGATTACCTGTGGCTCAGGGTGGGGACCACACTAGCCACATCTACCAGTATAAGCCCCGACCGACGCGGTCCAAGGACTTGATGATCAAAAAAAAAACACAACTTCTTGACCTCAATACTGAATACACGCTTGTGTCTGACAACTGTAAGGCCTTCGAATGGGGGGTGTAGACCCACTTATCCGGAGAAAACCTCCTGATTCCATGACGTCTTCTAGTGTGTAATCAGCAAGGCGGTAAGAGGCAGCCATTGTGTCGTTTTGGCGTATGGCCATCTCCGCGCCAATAGATGAATAGTCCAGACCCGGCAGTATTGCGGGGTAAAATCAGGCCACCTGCACCTTCACAAGCGCGCTTCAGCCTTGGAGAAACATTGTTCTTGCCTTTTCCGATGCTTCGTTTTCTGTGACCTCACTATATCGCACATTATCGCTTCAAACTTGCGCATGTCCAAACGAAGTGCCTTGCTGGGCGAGACACCCCGTCAAAATGGCAGGCCAGAAGAACGCTCCTCGAAGAACCAAGCTGCGATTACTCTTCACAGGCGTGCTTAAGGGCGAGACGACCGTCGACGGCAAAAATTCTAGGTTGTTTCTTGAGGCAGTTTGCGACCAAGATAACAGAGCTTTGTGTCTCCAGAAACTGCAAGCGAGCGACCACGGCCGTGATGCTTTTCAATCAGCCCTCAGCTCAAGCACCGAGCTGCCCTTCCTGCAAGAATCAGTCACAGCGATTTTTCGTTACCTCGCGGCGCCGGAACTGAAGACGCTATGCGGTGGAACAGTCTTGCAACAATTGATACTAAGCTTTGTAGAAGCAGAGCTTACTTGGAACGCATTCATAACTGCTTTCAAATCTAGTCAGCTGACTGGAGACGGAGAAGAAGCATTTTCTTGGCTCTTACTGGAACTCCTTTCTCTACCGAAGGAGAAAGCTACTGCATTTGTGCCACTTGCACAGGATGGTAACATCAAGGAGAGGCTCCTGGAGTCGAGTAAACAGGAAGTCCGCCTACGGGCTCAAAGAATTGCGCACATTATCGAAAATTTTATTGCAGGGCATTCGAACCAGTCAAGCGGACCCGGCGGGCGGCACGACAACGATTTCGCCGAGATCAACAAAATTGCGATTCTTCCAACTGCTGATGAGCTTTCGGCAAAAGATCCTTACCTCCCACGAGCTCAAGAGACGAGCACTCTCGCACTACGACCAGATGGGCTTGCCTTTTATCTTGACGGCCAGTTTCGTCTTCTCCGCGAGGATATGGTGCGTGACATGAGGGAGGAAATACATATAGCGCTGAACATGCAGAAAGGGCAGCGGAGAGCATTTTCAATCGAGCATCTCTCTATGGCCGGAGTGCATTGCGATGGACGAAGCCCGTGGGCTTTACAACTCCAGTGCATGAATGACCTTCCACAAATGCCAAAGAAGAGCGAAGCAATTCGACGACAATTCCTCAAGGACAATCCGAAATATCTGAAGCATGAGTCATTAGCCTGTGTTATCGCAGATGATGAGGTCGTCACACTGGGCACGTTGATCCGTGAGGAGGACCTTCTCGTAATGATGCCACCGGTTCTTTGTTTGGAAATTCCAGGAGCCGATTCAGAAAGAGCGTTGCGCTGTATAAAGGGAGCGAAGGTGGTCAAACTGGTGCAGTTGAGCACTGCCTTGTTCTCCTACGCCCCCATTCTGAAGCAGCTCAAAGAAATCAAGGAGTTGCCCTTCGAGGACGAAATTCTTCGCTGGAGCGAGAAGTCGAAGCCCAACCCTCCGAGGTACCTACTCTCGCCCGATATTACGACTCTAGTTGGAGATTTGCTCCGTAACCCTTCTCTTGACATTCAGGATGCTCTTGGACTTCCCAGCCCCACAAAATTGGATAAGTCACAGGCCGCGTGTTTCGCCAATGCGATGCTCAGTAGATTGAGTATAATTCAAGGGCCTCCAGGTCAGTCACTCCTTAATAGTCGATGAGGGCTTTCCCTAATGGCAAGCAGGGACAGGAAAGTCATTTATCGGCGCACTGCTTGCAAAAGCTATTTTCTGCCACTCCGGCGAGAAAATCCTTATCCTGACCTATAAGCACCATGCGTTGGATCAATTTATCGAAGATCTAATCAAACTGGGTATTCCGAGGACCCAAGTTGTTCGTTTGGGCTCTTCGCAGAAGGCCAATCCATCTGTCCGAGACCTTTCATTGAAAGACGCTGCATCACGGGCAAAGCTTACGCGAGAGCAATGCGATATTCTCGATTGGATCAGAAGAAAGGCTCAGGACGAAGGAGAGAGTTTGCAGCAGGCGTTCTCAAGCCTAGAACAGCAAGCTCCTTCCAGAGATGACATTCTCGAACACCTTGAATTCCTCACTGAAGGTCCGCCGTTCTTTTCAGCATTTGAAGTCCCGACACGAAATGATGGGACAGTTCACGTGGGCAAAAGAGGAAAATCTCTTGATAGTACCTTTTACCTGCTGGACCGGTGGTGCAGAGGAAAAGATGCTACGCCATTCAAGAGGGTAGCACAGAAGTATCCTGAGGTGTGGAATATCAAAGCATCTGACCGGAATAAACTGCAACGGCAATGGGAAGCCGACATTCTTAGAGAGAGATTGGATGCAGTTCAATCCGCTGGTCACAGATATAACAAAGAACTTGAGCAGATCGCGTCTATATACATGGAGAGAGAACTCACAGTCCTTCGATCAAAGCGCATCATTGCTTGCACTACCACAGCTGCGGCAAAATATGTGCAAATACTGAACTCAGCACGTCCTGGAGTTGTCCTCGTGGAAGAGGCAGGAGAAATACTCGAGAGCCATATTTTGACCGCACTTGGCTCAGATTCGAAGCAGCTCATCCTAATCGGAGATCACAAGCAACTTCGACCGAAAGTGAACTTTGCCCTTAGCGTGGAGAAGGGCGATGGTTACGATCTCAACCGGTCTCTCTTTGAAAGGCTCGTAGTACGAGGATATCCTCATCACACTTTACTCCAGCAACATCGCATGCGACCTGAATTGGCTGACTTCGTGAGGGAATTGACATATCCGAACCTTGTCGATGCCCGTAGTACGAAGAGTCGGCCAAACATCAAAGGATTGCAAGACAATATCATCTTCCTGAACCATGCGCACAACGAGGAGCAAATGCAAAACGTACGCGATTGGAAAGATGGTACATCTCCCTCCACGAAGAGAAATCCATATGAGATACACATGGCAATCAAATGCCTGCGTTATCTCAGTCAGCAAGAGATCAAAATGCCGACGGAGAAAATTGTCATCTTAACGCCTTACCTCGGCCAACTCCACCTTCTGAGAGATGAGCTCAGCAAAGATAATGACCCGGTTTTGAACGACCTTGATTCGCATGACTTGGTCCGAGCGGGTTTGATACCTTCTGCAACAGCGCAGGTCAACAAACCGAAGGTTAGGATTTCGACGATAGGTGAGTTCATGAACTTGTCATATAGTTCGAATGCACTGACAAGCCATAGATAATTTCCAGGGCGATGAGAGCGAGATCGTTATTGTCTCACTGACCCGAAGCAACAGCTATGGTGACATAGGCTTTATGTCTTCTCCAGAACGGCTCAACGTGCTTCTTTCACGGGCTAGAAACGGCCTGATCATCATCGGTGATGCAGAAACATTCATGAGCTCTAGAAAGGGCGGACAGTTATGGAAGCGATTCATAGATATGCTCAAAGCCAAAAATCATATCTATGACGGGCTTCCAGTCAAATGTGAACAGCATCCTACACGACTTGCTGTCCTACGTTCTCCCGAAGAGTTTGACAAGGATTGCCCAGATGGTGGATGCAAGGAGCTCTGGTAAGCCTCCGGATTCCATCAAATTCTCCGCTAACTGAGCATGCAGTGGTGCATTTTTGAGATGTGGTGTACACAAGTGCCCAAGAAGCTGCCACTATCGCTCCGATCACTCCAAAATGGACTGCGACAAAATTGTGGAGGTCAAGTGCCCAAAGGGTCATGTGCAGAAGCGGAAATGTTACGAAATTCAGCCACCGAAATGCAAACAATGTGACGTAGAAGATGAACGGGACAAGAAGATATTGGAAAGGGACATGGAGCTTCAGGACAAACGGCTGAGAGCTCAAGCGAAACATGATATGGATATTGCAGATCTCGACCTGCAAATACGGAAGATTAGGGAGGAGGCCGAGGACAAGAAGACAGCGCGGGAACGGGCACGTGCATTGGAGCAGAAGAAGCGCGACCTAGAGGCTGCTCAACGCCAGGCAACACAGGAATTGCAAGAGGCTTCCCAGAAGGCTTCCCAACCCACAAATCCTCCTCCCGCTACAAACGCCTCAGCCAGTGATAGCAACGGTAAAGCCCCTCAGCAACCAGACACACAAGGCCAGAAAACCTCGGCTACTTCGAAATCGTCTGCTTCGAAACCGACAGCTCTCAAGAAGAGCGCCTCAGAGATAGAATGGGAGCGACAAAAGAGAGTAGAGGGAGCGTCTAATGCCGCGATTGATGATCTGATGGCGCTTACTGGATTAGAGGAAGTCAAAGGCAAATTCATCGACATCAAAGCAAAGATCGAAACCGTTGCGAGACAAGGCATTGATATGAAGAAGGAGAGGATGGGAATGGTGATGCTGGGAAATCCCGGCACAGGTATGTTACATTACAGTGCCGAATTCCGCTTCTGACGGGTTGTAGGCAAGACAACGGTGGCGCGTATATATGCACGATTCCTCGCCTCGGTAGGGGCTTTACCTGGAAAGGAGTTTGTCGAGATCACAGGCTCCGGACTAGCAAATGAAGGTGTCGCTGGCGCGAAGAAGATGATCGACGGCCTCGTCAAAGCTGGCGGTGGCGTCTTCTTCATTGATGAAGCGTATCAGCTTGCATCCGGAAACAACTATGGTGGAAAGAATGTGCTGGATTTTATCTTGGCAGAGATCGAAGACCGAAGAGGGACCATTGCTTTCATATTTGCGGGATATGTGAAGGAAATGGAGAAGTTCTTCGAACATAATCCCGGGTTCGACAGTCGAATGCCTCACAGGCTAACTTTCGCTGATTACTCCGACCAAGAATTATTGACCATGTTGAACGCTATGGTCGAGAGAAGGTATGGTGGCCGGGCTGCTCTAGAGGATGGCGGATACGGCCTATACGCGAGGATACTCATCAAACGTCTTGGGAGAAGGCGAGGGACGGAGGGATATGGAAATGCCCGCGCTTTGGAGAACGTTTGGGCACAGGTCACGGAGCGCCAAGCTTCCCGGCTGAGAAAGGAGCGAGTCGCAGGAGGTTCACCGAACGACTTGTTATTCACGAAAGAGGATCTCATAGGGTGCGAGCCAAGCGGAGCCATAAAAGACAGCGCTGCGTGGAAAGAGCTTCAGTCTTTGATAGGACTAGAAAGAGTCAAGAATTCGGTGAAGGCCCTCGTCGATGCCATCCAACGGAACTATCACAGAGAACTGAAGGAACTAGAGCCACTTGGGTTTACACTTCATCGTGTATTCCTTGGCTCTCCCGGTACAGGGAAAACAACAGTTGCGAAGCTGTATGGCTCAATATTGGCCGATATGGGCTTGCTATCAAAACGAGAGGGTACGCAGCTCTGCAAGATCACCTCACCTCTGCGATGCTGATTGCTGATTGTAGTGGTCGTCAAAAACCCTTCCGATTTTGTAGGAGCAGCGATAGGACAGTCCGAGGAGAATACGAAAAAGATCTTGAAAGCTGCAGCGGGAAAGGTACTGGTGATCGACGAAGCTTACGGCCTTGATGCTGGCGGGAGGGTCGGTGGTGGTCATAAAGACCCTTTCAAGACTGCCGTCATTGACACCATTGTAGCCGAGGTGCAAAACACTCCGGGTGAGGACATGTGTGTCCTCCTACTGGGGTACCAGGAACAGATGGAAGATATGATGAACCACTCCAATCCAGGGCTTGCGAGGCGGTTTCGGCTCTCCGACGCATTCTACTTCGATGACTTCAGCGATGCGGACCTAATGCGAGTTCTTGATTTCAAGCTAAGAAAACAAGGATTAAAGGCAACGGAAGATGCTAAGAGAACTGCAATCGAGGTTCTTGCCCGGGAACGAGATCGACCACACTTTGGCAATGCAGGGGCTGTAGAAAACCTGATCTCACGCGCAAAAGAACTTGAACAAAAACGAACTTCCGCCGCTAGGACAGACAACGTTAATCCGGACATCACTTTTCTCCCTCAAGACTTCGACGAGGACTATGACAGAGCAAGTGGTGCTGGATTCAGCTGCAGAGACCTATTCGCCGATATTGTTGGATGTGAGAGACTCATCGACCAGCTTGAAAAGTATCAACGAATCGCCAAGAATATGAAGGCACATGGGAAAGACCCTCGGACTCAGATTCCGTTCAGTTTCCTATTCAAGGGCCCTCCCGGTAATAGAGTAATCCTACGATTAGCAAACAAGCCATTTACTGATTCAATATCTGGATAGGAACTGGAAAAACGACAGTAGCTCGTAAAATCAGCCAACTATACTATCACATGGGAATCCTGGGATCGAGCGACTACGTCGAATGCTCTGCGTCTGACCTCATAGGCCAATATATTGGACACACTGGACCAAAGACACAAGGAAAATTGACCGAAGCTCTAGGGCGGGTTCTTTTCGTGGACGAAGCATACCGCTTTTGCGACAGCCAATTTGGCAAAGAAGCCGTCAACGAACTCGTCGATTGCCTGACCAAACCAAAGTTTATGGGAAAGATCGTTGTTATCCTCGCCGGCTATACCCACCAAATCGACGAGCTCTTACGGATCAATCCCGGCCTTTCCAGTCGCTTTCCCGAGGAAGTAGTGTTTGAGAATATGGACCCGGAGAAATGCCTTGAACTCTTAGATCGCGAGATCAAGAAACAGGAAATAGATATTACGCCACCGATGAATTGCATCGCGCCTGCTGAACGTCAGGTAATGCTTAATATTTTTGCGGAGCTTTCCAAATTTGGGTCATGGGGAAACGGTCGGGATGTAAAAAACATTGCTAGAGATATCTGCTCAGATGCATTTGCTGGCAACACGTCCTCGGGGCTGACAGTGAGCGTTGCCGACGTTCTACAACATCTGAATAAGATTTTCAAGTCGCAGAAGGTCAGGAACGAAGCCAGAAAGGACTCTCTGAACCCGGACAATCTATTCAAGTCTGATGCCTTGCCTACTCTGATGCAAGGCCCACCAAAGGCTCCTACGAATGCAACTTCCATCATATCGAAGACCAAGACGGAAGAAACAGCCCCCCCAGACGAGGACGGGGTACGTGATGAGCCCAATCCAGAAGGGATTGCAGGCTCCTCGCCACAACGTGACCCTGGGGTATCTGACGAGATATGGCAACAGCTGCAGAGGAACATCGCGGAGGAGATGACTCTGAAACAAACCGAAGAGACGCTCATCGCAGCCCAGCAGCGCGAATACGAGGCCCAGAGAGAGGCTGAGGAGGCCAGGCTCGAAGAAGTTCGACGATTAGAAGAAGAGAAGCGCTTAGCAAACGAAAAGCGCCGCAAAGAGATCGAAGAGGAGCTGCGAGAGGAGAAAAGGCGGATCGAGGCCGCTCTAAAAGCGAAGAGAGAGGCCGAGGAGAAATTGAGAAAGGCACAAGAAGAGGCGGAGAAGAAGAAGCGGCAGGAGTTGGCGGTTCAGGAGAAGATCAGAGAGATGGGAATTTGTCCAATGGGGTATAGATGGATTAAAGTGGGAGGAGGCTACCGATGTGCCGGGGGCACCCACTATCTTAGCAATTCCCAGCTTGGGATATGAGAGTAGTGAGCTGGCACTGGCACACTGGATCTTCCTGCTGTCAGCAAGGAGGGTGGCCAACCGAGTCCAGCTACACCTCCATGGAAGTGTAGCCGGGTTTGATAGCAGTGTAGTCATCTCTATGTGTGGAAGGGAATCAAGATTGAAGGCTAAGTTAGCCCCTTTTCCGTGCGGGATCTCTGGAGTATATACATGATCTAATCAGATGACACTGTATCGATCAGTATTATCGATTATTGGGTTAAGTGGGACTGTGGTTTTTGGGTGGAAGATCTCAAAGGGAGAAATCCTAAATAGCTATCGTTAATTTTTGAAAGGAGGAAGAACATCAGGCGAGACGTTAAGATCGTCGAATTCGCAAATCGGATTGTTTGTCCCAACGCGCTATCCACAAATTGGAGGGCGCTGATATACACCGGATCGAAGAAGCGAGTCACGGCCGACGTGGCAAGGGCGGCTTCGCAGATAGTGGCGGAGATATTCGGTTTCCTAGGGAGGTCGTAGCTTCTTAGGCGAGATCTGTCGCCAGTTTCTTTAGCAATGACACACACGAACCTGATTGCATTAGTGTCATATCTATCAAGCAACAGCTGGGGTTTTCCTACACCTTGCAGGCTCGATGCTAACCCGCATTGAACAATTCGGTCTTCGATAGACGTCTTCGACGAATCACTTGCTCGATCGCGCCTTTTAGATTTTGTGAATCAAACTGTGCCTTAATCCGGCCGGTGAAGCCAATTGGCAACCAGCTTGATATCTCGCCGTACACAGCGTTCATGAGGTCCGTGTAAGCCAAAATGCATTCATCAACGTCCATCGCAAGTCGGGCTAGCATGATTGCAATTAGACTACCCAAATTAGTCAAAGCATCCCCAAAGGGATTCAGTACGAACCCTCCGGTGCTTGTCCCATCCCTAAGATCGAACGGCTCGCATGGCTTGACGGCTAAAGGCCGCTTGTTTTGCGTTTGTCATGATTCCCTTCAAGATGAAGAGAGTCGACAGTCCGCGGACACCGCCGCCCGTCAAGGGAAAACAAGCAGAACCCAATGTGGTCCAGAGGATGTGGCTCACCACCTCCGGATTGCTCGAAAGGTCAGGAGTTGCTGCATCGCCAACGTCGTGACGATTCGTCAGATCCGGAGAAGTAGACAAGTAGAAAAGCCGCCTCGTCTGGAGCGTTAAGGAATTGATCCAGATTGTAGACAATCCCGACGTCAAACTTGGGATAACTGTCATCGGGGGTTGAGCTGAAGAAATGGCGCGGGTGGTCGCAACGGCCGTCGGGTATTGCGAGACAAGTACTTGGACTAATTCGTCCTTGGAATCACAAGAAACGCCACGCTGGGACTTGCACTGCATTTTAGCACACACGAAGCCTTTGCATTTGGCAGAATTTCCCTTTGGCCACTCTAACTGTAGCCGAGTTTTTTGGAACTGGAAAGCGCGACGGCGTAATTAGCTAAGCCACATTGCCAGGGGCTCAGGGGCTGTCTCATTTTCGGGAGCTAGCTAAAAGTCAATTCGCTGATGGAATCCAAACAAGGCATGGTTTGGTGGAATCTACGTGGCAAGGAAATTAACGTGCTTATCCATAATCCGGTCGGGCTTTTGATCTGGCCCGTACGGTGGCGCCTCTATCTACATAACTTGTTCTATCCTGCTGGCTCTAGATCATGTCCATGGGCCCTCGATCCGGCTCATTGTATTATGTTTATAGGGCGTGTTCTCAAACTTTCAGCAAAGGCGGCTGATTCTGAAGATACTCCGGTTTTTCCGACGAAGTATTTCTGGGGCTTGTACCCCAGGTATCTTTATTTTTGCTGGTGGACGTTATCCCCTGTTTTTGGGGATGCACCCAATCGAATTAATTATTCTGGTCCGACCGTCTCCAAGGCTACAGAAGCTGTTTGTTCCTAACACTTGACGGTCACGAAAGCCAACATTCGGTCGAATTCGGGGAATACCGCCAGAATAACGGCATAGTTATACATTGTATACCTGCCCATTTCTGCCATCAACTCCAGCATCTCGGCGTATCCTGTTTTCCCATGTTAAACCGCGCTTATTAGGTTTACATCGAAAATCTTATGAGGCGTTACGTTATTTACGTAGCCAAGAAAATTCTATTGCCGGCTTCTACCACGCGTTTAAAGCTGCTATGACGGCCGATAACATTATATCCGATTCGCAAAAGCTGGACTTGTTCCATTCGATCTCAATAACGTCCTCTCCGAACTAGAAATTCCTCAAGTTGTGCCCACACCGACCGTCCCCCTGCCCACCCACGACCCCGTTCCCCCCTTATCCACCAAAACCCCCAAAACCATCCGCAAGGCGACTAGACAAAGATGCCACTTGCTAAGGAAGATACGAAATAACCAGGGCAACTTCCGGAACAAAATGGTTGAATTGGTTGACCTCTTGACGGAAATAAATACAATTCTGTTGCACGAAGCTGCTCTTCTCCGTGAGGAACGTCGCCAGCTACTCGAAACGAACCAGCTCCTAAGGAAACGCCGGGGGACCAAAAACATACGTCTCCAGGAAGGAGGGACACTTACTGTGGGGGAAGCACGAGCTCTTATAGCGGAGAAGGAAAATGATGGTAAAAGAGCGCAGCTAATAATGGCTGAAGGTAGTCGTCGCAAGAGGGTTCAGACGAAGGAACGGATGTATGGCGTTTGTGGTAAGAGCGGACATAATGCGCGCACTTGTAAAAAAGGCGAGGGAAATTAACGAATCGACGAGGGAAAAAAAGGTCAGCCTTCAGTATAACCATACGGTAAACATATCAGAATTCGCGGGAGCCCTGACTTACAATGTTCTACCGTGTTAGAGATACCCTTGTTGTATCTTCGTAAGCGCCTAACAACAGAGCCAACGCTGACTAAGTTGTGAAGCGGGGTGGTGATCGGTCACGTGTCGCTCAGGAGAAGACGACTAAAATTGGAAGCCAACGACTCTGGGTCTGATGACTGCACACCAACAACAGTGAGGAGAATAATTCGTCCTAAGGAGTTCAACTTCCTTCACAATGTCCGACCACCCAATCCGTCCACAGACGCCCCAGGCGATGCTTCATCGCCTGCCCAACAAACCGGACATCTCATTTAAGGGGAAAACGAAACCATCAAAGTACATAATTCTCATCATAGCTTCAACCGCAGTAGCAGGCAAGGTGCAGATCGCCAAATCGGTCGCCAACGCCCTATCCTGCCCACTCTTCCAAGGCGACAGCCTGCATGAGACCTCCGCCAAAGCCGCCAGCGTGGGAGCGCCGAGGGGCTCTACAGGAAGCGGCGGTGATGAACAAGCTGCTGCATCTGGAGCGAATGAAGCACGGTACCAGCGTATGTGGCTCTCGAAGATGACGAGGACTGGTCATCTGTTCCCGGAAGAGTCTCGACCAGCCAACGAGGGCTTCTCTGGCTTCGGCGGAGCACCGTCGACCTCGACAAGCCGCCGAGGTTCCAGCAGTTCTGTCGCGTCGGCATCGTCATCGTCAGATTCTGTTGTCTCGACGTCGAGCATCACGAGCAGCTTCATGTCCTCCGGTCCGCCCACCACAAAGTATATCAACAAGCCCCCTACATCCACACTATCCGAGGACGAGAAGCTGCGCAAGGCAAATCCCGCCTTGATGGTTCTCACTCATCCGGACTTGGAGAAGTGGCACAAGGATTCTATCAGGAAGGCCGTTGGTGAATACGGTATCGGTGTAATTTTTGTTCCGCTGCACGAGGATGAGGAGTTGCCTGTGTTGAAGCCCTTGGATCCGAAAACCATGACGAGTTTTGCTTCACTGGGCTCTTTCGATACTGCACAAAACGCTACCGGTGCGACTTTGGAAGAAGAAATTGTCTTAAGAGTTAACGTTGATGCGAAAGTGGAGGATCTCATTAAGGACATTGTTGATGGTGTGCGAAAAATCATGAATGCGTAGACAGGAGATGTAGCTTAGTTCTGAAAGCCAACGCAAGACACAAAGGCAATCCTAGTTGTCCTTGTCTAGCTATGCCTGGCTTAAAGTAGTAAATCGGCTGCTAATGAGCTCGAAATAAGTCATTGCTTAATTTATAAAGAATAATTTAAATTAAATAACGCACTACACGTATAGGAGGGACTTTCTTTAAGATACTCCAACTACCCATCTTTAATCGTCTATTTCTCAACACTAACATTATAAAACACCATACAAAAGAAGCGAAAATAAACCTAGCCATTCAGGATAAAAAATGAGACAGAAATTTAGTTGTAGAAAGCTTAGTTTTATTCATGACGTCTCATATTTTACCTTAAAGTCGCGACTTGACGGTAAATATACCGGAGCCGATATTATCGCTCTTTTGCAGAAATTGACGCCGACCGAAAAGAAATGGATTGTCGACCGAATCCTCGACTTAAATACGCGAACGTTTTTTATCCGGCTTTAGTACGCTAAAGATATAGCCAATATATTACTTATTTAGCGCGTTACAAAGCGTTGCGGGATTAACTGGGCTTTAAGATTTGTTAAGCAGTAAAAAGAATTACAAAAGATTAAAGACAAATTTAGAACTAAACGCGTTTAAATCAGAAATGTAAAGACTCGGTCTCAATTATCATTGTTGATCTGTAGTCTAGTTTCTAGTCTCTGATGTGGGAAAGGTGTAGGAGGTGTAAAGGTCTAGCTACGTACATAAAATGGCCCCCCCACCAACGAGCCACCCCATCAACGCGCCACCCAATTTCGAAGCCATCGCCACCACAACTCTTCAATATAAATAACAATATCTTAACAACCATTTATTCAATTAACTCCATACTAACCGCCACGTACAAT